>PVJC01003652.1:28681-68904 GCA_004026665.1 Murina feae | reverse complement strand
GTTTATAAATGATGAGTCAGTAGGAAAAGTGTTACATAAAGGAGAAAAATTGTGTGAGAAGAAGCCAATAAGGAAGTCAAATACAATTTTGTGTGAAGGAGATAACATTAAAAAAGAAAGTTAATAGGGGTGACCAGGCTGGCAGGGGAGGGCACTTAGGGGGATCAGGCAGGCAGGCAGAGTGGTTAGGGCAGGCAGGCAGGTTAGCGGTTAAGAACCAGAGATCCTGGATTGTGCGAGTCCCCAAGAACTCCATATTAGAGAGGGTGCAGGTCGGGCTGAAGGACCATCCCCCCCGCATCCCCCACGCCCGTGCACGAATTTCGTGCACCGGGCCCCTAGTAGTTAATAAGTGTACTTCAGTGTTGCTAGAGCACCGATTATATGCTTGGTTGACACACACTCATTTGATGGCTGGTTTTTCTTTACACATAGCATGACAATTTCTATTGAAACTCAATAAACTAATTCATATTCAGAACTTTCCATATTGAAATGTTTCATTAATGACAAATTGATGGAACATAAAACTCATTAAGTTTGCGGAAGGAACAAAGACTTTGGAAGATATTTTAAAAGAGCATTCACAATCATACAACAAAGGAGGAGTTATCTAAAGTAAACAAACACCAAAAAAATTAAAGTTAAAAAATAAATAAACAAGCCCACTATGGTATAATATAATTACAACAAAGAGAAAAAGTGCAGAAACCCAAAGGAAAGAAATTACACATGATGTATATATGTTTGGAAAAAAAGGTATAGGTCATAGTAAACCCCTATTTAAAAATTAGTTACAAAATAACACTATTCTTAAAAAAATAGCTTTGACACCACATTATGAGATAACTGCATGTAAAGAGTGTGGAAATTCTCTCATTACCTAAAGTATAGTTCAAAAGCAAGTACTAGAAATCACAGTTCTAGAAACCACAACTTAAAAAACACACACATTTGGAACTAGTCATTTAGAAGCTACACATTTAAGGAGGCACTAGAGAGGAGACTTTTAAGACTCTGCTGACACATTTTCCTGATTCACTTCAACAGGCATTTATTAAGGTTCCTAACCTCCTGAAGTTCGTAAGTATATTGGGAGGGGAGGAAACACAAACTGTAAAGCAAGCTCACTAAATATGTGCCAAATATCAATAAATAACTAAAGTACACCAAGCAAGCCTCAAATTATTCAAATCTTCCATCAATATGCCAAAGACAACAAAGTATAGACAGTGTTGGTGCTTGAAATAGCCTACACTGCCCTAGCCCAGAGAGCGATGGCCTGTGGACTGAAGAATCTCGGGTTCGATTCCTCCAGTCAAGGGCATGTATCTCAGTTGCAGGCTCCTCCCTATCTGGGGCTCGCGCAGGAGGCAACCAATCTGTTTCTCTCACATCGTTATTTCTCTCTTTCCCTCTCTCTCAAAAAAAAAAAAAAAAAAAAAAAAATCAATGGAAAAATATCCTCAGGTGAAGATTAAAAAAAAAAGAAAAACAGCCCTGACTGGTTTGGCTCAGTGGATAGAGCGTCGGCCTGTGGATGCAAGGGTCCCAGGTTCGATTCTGGTCAAGGGCATGTACCTTGGTTGTGGGCACATCCCCAGTAGGGAGTGTGCAGGAGGCAGCTGATCGATGTTTCTCTCTCATTGATGTTTCCAACTCTCTATCCCTCTCCTTCCTCTCTGTTAAAAATCAATAAAATATATATATTAAAAAAAAAAAGTAAAAAGAAAAAAAGAAAAACAAATTACTTAAAAATGTTTAAAATAATTATAAAAAGAAAGAAATAGCCTATGCATTCTTACTGGACACTTCCTTATTACAGAATACAAACTGTTTACTAAAGTGGATTCAAATGCTCATAAAGCTTTTTAAAACTAATCCAAAAATGGCAGGCAATGTGAGAATATTGAATGAAATTACACTAAGGCACAAGAAAGCATTTTACCTCTCCTTATTAGAAAGAAAATTCTACTGCGTTCAGGAATCCCATTCAAGAGCATGTAGGGGGTGGGGGGAAATGGGAGTCCCAATATATGGTAACAGGTGAAGATTTGATTTTGAGTGGTGGGTCCATGGTGCAGTATATAAATCTTATAACAGGAATCCCCCCCTGAAATCTATATGCTCATGTTGACCAATGTCACCCCAATAAATTTAATATAAAAATGCAAAAGTTTAAATAAAAGGCAGGTAAATAAAAAAGCTCGTAACTAAAAAAACAGAGCAAAAGTCCTAACTCGATCCATGACTCCAAAGCCCTTTCTTGCTTCCTTTACAGTTTCATAAAACAGATAAAGCACAGTCTACTTATACCCCAGTGAAGAAGGTAAAATAGATGTTGTGCTTTGATAGAGCTGGCTGACAAAAGCTATAAAAATAAATACATTTTCGTTAGCCTAATAGCAAGTTTATAAGCTCTTTGGCAATATTAGGTATTAACTGCTGGAATTAAGTCACATCAAACCAACTTGTACAAAAAAATTTTTAGAGCTTGATGAAGTGCTAAGTATAGTAATAATACATTTTGGTACACAGACATCATTCTATAAGCAGAGAGTTAAAATGTTTTAAGGGAAACAACAATATAGCTAATACATATTTCTCCCAAAGACAAGAGCCCAGAGTGAAGTTTCAGGCCCATAAATAATTTGTACTCTTTTTAAAGACTATGCTTAAATACAGTCAACTCTTCATTATTTAAGGTGTAAAAAAATGTAAATTTTGTAAAATCCTTCTATACAACTCAACTTTAGTGTGCTTTATATTTATGTAGCATTTACTTTCCTCAGGCCAATATTAAACACTAGAGGCCCGGTGCATGAAATTTGTGCACTTGGGGGGGAGCGGGTCTCCTCAGCCCAGTCTACAGCTCTTGCAGTCCGGAAGCCCTCAGGGGATGTCTGACTGACGGCTTAGACCTGCTCCACATGGGCCTAAGCCATCAGCTGGACATCCTTAGAACTGCTGCGGAGGCAGGAGAGGCTCCTGCCACCACTGATGTGCTCGCCAGCCGTGAGCCTGGCTTATGGCTGAGCAGTGCTCCCCCTGTGGGAGCACACTGACCACCAGGGGGCAGCTCCCGCATTGAGTGGGATCGGGGCAAAACTAGCTCTCTGATGTCCCCAGAGGCGTTCTGGATTGCAAGAGGGTACAGGCCAGGCCAAAGGACCCACCGGTGCATGATCAGGGCTGGGGAAGAACACAAGGGGTTGGGGAGGCAGGAGGGCTCCAGGGTGTGTCCAGCCCATCTCACTCAATCTTGATCAATTGGACCCCAGCAGAAGCTAACCTACCAATTGGGGCACCTGCCCTCTGGTGGTCAGTACATGTCATAGCAACTGGTTGACTGGTCTACTATCTGCTCCCCTGGTGGTCAGTGCATGTCATAGCGAGTGGTTGAGCAGTCCTAACATATCATTAGCATATTATTCTTTGATTGGCTGAACAGATGACTGAACACTTAGCATATTAGGCTTTCACTATTTAGGAAGTTTCTGATAACCCAAACCAAGGAGAACAGGATCAGGGTGAACTTGACTAAGTATCAAGGAAAAGAAGGCTAAGATATTTGCTAAACATAATATATCTTTCAAGGATATATTATACATTCCTACCTGCAAGCTATCTACTCAAATAAAAAAGTAATATGCAAATTAACCTCACTCCAAGACACCTAAGTCACACTCACCAGCCAAAGCCACACCCACCAGCCAATCAAGAGTGGCTGTATGTAAATTAGCCATCAAATATGGTGGTTAATTTGCATACACAGGAGAGTGAACACTAAAGACAGTGTAGAAGGGAGCCAAGCAGTGGAGAAGGGAGCCAAACAGTGGAGAAGAGAACAGAGCCAAGGCAGCGGAGACGGTGAAGAAGGGAGGAAAAAGTGTGGGGGGGAGCCGAGGCGGCAAAGACGGGAGCCGAGGCAGCAGAGATGGGAGGGAGCCGAGGTGGCAGAGATGGGAGGGAGCCGAGGCGGGCTTCGTTCTCTTCTCTGCTTCGTTCTGGCTCAGGAAGCCCTATTCTTGCAGGAATCTTCCTGCAACGGGCTACTAGTGTAATATAATTAGGCTGATTGGACCAAATAAACATCCAACATCTTTCCTTTCTCTTTATAGTTCTTTAATTTTATATTTCCTGCACTCAAGTTTAAACTTTATATTAATGTAAAAAGAAAAAACTGAAATCTGGAACATTTGTGGCAATAATCGCACACATTCTAAAAAATAACACTCAAGCAGAGAGAGTAAAAATTAGCTGGGAACACAAACTTCACTTCTCCACAGATGCTTCATGAATTTCAAAGCACTGAAAACCTATGGCACATACCCTGGCCAACACCGTGTCTGAGTTGGTTGGGCCTCATCCCACACAATGAAAGATTGCTGGTTGATTTTGGGTCAGGGCCCATGCCCAGGTTGCGAGTTCAATCCCTGGTAGGGGGCATGCAGGAGGTAGCCAACCAATGTTTCCCTCTCACATGGATATTTCTCTCTCCCTCTCTTACTCTCTCTGTAAAAAGCAATAAAAATATTTTTTTAAAAAAAGAACTAAGAGTTCAAAATGAGACTTCCAAAAAATGGACTTTGTTGATTTCATATGAAAATGGCCTTTCAATCCTGATCTGAGTGCCATGCATTCATAAATTCCAGAAATGTTTGTTGCCTGCTATGAGAGAAAATTTTTGATGGAAGGAAAAGAGCTGAATACCACCTTGAGCCTCTGAAACTGCTGCTGTCCCTGCACTGGTGCAACTGGTGGGGCTGGATGAGCATGACTCTGGACCACCTGGCCTCCGTGGGGCTGCACGGCTGTTGGGTGATGATGGCTGCTATGAACCGCTGCTATGGTGGGTCCATGACTGCCACCAGAGCCCTGTGGCACAGCTGAAACCTGGGGTGGACAAAATAGATACAAGAAAGGTCAAGGCTTGTGTATTCTTGGCCAAATGTGTCTAAAGAACACAAAGATAACTAGAAACTCAAATTTTCCACAAGATGAAATTGGTGAAATAAATTATAGCACACTCATTGTAAAATCCTATGCATTCTGTTATGTATTATACAGCTCAGTACTTCTTAAACTATCTGTGGTTAAGCACTAGTTTTCCTTTTATCTTAAATTACAATCCATCATGGGCTGCTACTTTTATAAAATACAGTAAAAATGGCCCTGGCTGGCATTGCCTGTTGGTTAGAGCATCGACCTGTGCTCCTGAGGGTTGCAGGTTTGATTCCTGGTCAGGGGCACGTACGTACTTGGTTTCGGGTCCAATCGCTGTCCCTAGTCAGGGCATGTGTAGGAGGCAACCAATCAATGTGTCTCTGTCACAGAGATGTTTTCTCTCCCCCTTCCCCTCCCTCCCACTCTCTTTCTAAAAATCAAGGGAAAAATATCCTCACTCCTCAGGTGAGGATTAAAAATAAGTAAAGCCCTAACAGGTTTGGCTCAGTGGATAGAGCATTGGCCTGGGGACTGAAGGGTCCCAGGTTTGATTCTGGTCAAGGGCATGTACCTTGGTTGAAGGCATATACCCAGTGGGGGGTGTGCAGGAGGCAGCTGATTGATGTTTCTCTCTCATCAATGTTTCTAACTCTCTGTCCTTCGCTCTTCCTCTCTGTAAAAAATCAATAAAATATATTAAAAATAAGTAAGTAAATAATAAATACCTAATAAAAAATAAAGTAAAAATGTATTACCAGAAAAGTGAAATAGGTACATCAGCCCACAATTTTCACTATTGGATTTTACATATATAAATTTACAATGTCTAGTTGCTATAAAAATTTCTAAACACGAAATTTCTACTTACACAGGAGCTGCCCCCAGCCCGATTGCCCAATCAGGGTCTGCTGGCCAACCTCTTGGTCCATTCCCCTGGCCGGCAGGCTCTGATTGCCCAATAGGGTACAGGGAACTGGGGGGGGGGGGGGGGGGGGGGGGGGGGGGGGGGGGAGTGGCAGCGGACGCAGGCAGCGCCAGGCCAAGGTGGATGAGAGCGGGGCCAAATTGCCCTGCCGGTCACCCCACACACAGAGGGTGACCGGTGTTGGTAGCAGGGGGCAGGGCCGGTTGATGCAGCTGAGGAAGATCGGCCCTGATCACAAGCCAGACCTAGGGACCCTATCTGTGCATGAATTTCTTGCCCTGGACCTCTAGTCTACACTAATCTACACTAATAAAAGAGAAACATGCAAATTGGTGTCACTCCGCTACACCCATCAGCCAATCAGGGTAAGCATACAAATTAACCCAACAAAGACGGTGATTAATTTGCATACGGAGGCACAGAGTGAAGACTGAAGAGGCTTGGCCTTTCCACTGCAGCCTGAGCGGAGAAGCCAAGCCTTGCTGCTGCAGCTGCAGCAGAGAAGCCAAGCCAGGGCCTGGGTCCTGGGTACCGGCAGCCAGGGTAAGGAAGGCCTATTGCGTGAATCTTTGTGCAATGGGCCTCTAGTATTTTATAACATTAAAAAATGTTCACAATCTAGTAGAGGATAAAGGAAATCCAATATATGGTGACAAGATTTGACTTTGGATGATAGGCACATAATGCAATATACAGTTGATGTATCATAGAATTGTACAGCTGAATCCTATATAATTTAATTAGCCAGTGTTACCTCAATAAATTTAATTAAAAAGAAAAAATGTTCACAATCCTTAAGTTGAATGTATTTGTGTACCTATTTCCAATATGAATTTAAACTTTTAAAGAATTTTATAAAGCACATTACAAAGCAGTATATAAAATACAATAAAAAGATTTTAAACCCTAGACAACAAATATACATCAAAATGTTAGCATTTTATTTTGTGGTGTGGGGTTAGAAAAGAATTTTACTTTGTTTTATTTTTCTTATTCTTACTGCTTCTAAAATAAATAAAAATTTTTTCTAAATTGTTGGTTTGACCTCAGACATTTTTCTTTTCTATTTTCTCATGCACATTCATTCTCTTTCTCTCATTCTCTTATTAAGTTTAGGGGGATATAAAAGCACAAGTCACTTTTCTCCCATTTCTATTACAAGAAATGCTATGTAACATTTACAAAACTTTTAAAAGTTTTCCTATTTCCGAACTGTTAATCACTAAAGAAGATAACCAGAGACAAATATACCCGATTTGCCACATCTCCAAAATAAGGAAAGTAAATATCATGGAACTTTCTCTAAACAATATTAAGTTGTGTGGTACAACTAATGAGAAGATATGTGTGGGGTTTTTTCCAGAGTCTCCACAAATTTATAAAGATTAGTCTGGGTAGAAATAATACAAATCCACAGAAATAATATAACAGTAAGAGTAAAAAAAAGATACTTAAGACAATTATAAAAGCTCTAATATATCTCACAAGTGTTATTATTTTGAGCTAATTCCAATAGGAACAAATTGGACAGGTTTAGTTTATAATTCTTTGAGATGGCTGATTTTATATGAACACATAGTTTCTAGTATAAGAACAGATATAATGTTATCTCAAGTGTAGGAAACAATCATGAACCTGTTTAGATAAAAATAATCAGCCAAGGAAAACAAGCAACCTTTTTTTCTTCCAAGCCCTAACTTAAAGATTTGATCTGTAGCAGTCCTCTGTGCATGAAGTATATAAAGGCATTATACTGCTTCATGGGGGACTCCTGAGAAAGAGTGGCACACCTAAGGAATCACCATATCCTACTTCACCTGGTTTCTTTCTTCTTTGATTGCTTTCTTATAACTCCAGACACAATTATCAAACTGTTCTCAAGGAAAATTATACCAATTTATATTCCCAGCACCAGTCATAACTTGTATTTTTTTAAACTATATTTTTATTGATTTCAGAGAGGAAGGGAGAGGGGGAGAGAGACAGAAACATCAATGATGAGAGAGAATCATTGACCAGCTGGTTTCCTGCATGCTCCCCACTAGGGATTGAGCCCACAACCTGGGCATTGTGCCCTTGACCAGGATTGAACCCAGGACCCTTCAGTCCATAAGCTGATGCTCTATCCATTGAGCAAACCAGCTAGGGCACTAGTCATACCTTTTAAAAGTCATTAACAAGTTAGGTTGAAGAAGGCCTCTCCAGACTAGTTAAATAAGTTATGATTCAGATGACCTGGGATGAAATATTACCTATGTAATAATTCTTTAAAAAAATTATTTGGATCTCTACATATATTCAAATGGAAAGTTGTCTACTATATAATAAGTGAAAAGAGCAAATAGCAGAACAGTATATACTGTATAATCCAAATTGTATAAAAAGAGAAGTGTATATCTAGATAGGTAGGCAAGTAAATATAGATATGTTTGTATATACATGCAAAATGCTGGAAACTCAAGAAACACACCAGTGAGATAAAGTCGAGGGGTAATTAGAAAAGGTAATCATATCTTTTTTTTGGTAATGATGATATTTACTTTCACAATTTAAAAAGATTTAAAAAATTAAATTTCTTTTTTCGCAAAATAGACCAAGTTGGTCAGGGTTTAGAACAATAGAAATATACAATGTTGGTGGAAATATAAATTGGTACAATTCTGAAAGCCAATCTGACATCACCTGCTAAAGTGAAGATGTGCACACCCCTAGGACTCAGCAATCCCTCTCCTATATACTGGAGCAACTCTTCCTCATGTGCCCTCTCACCTGCTGAGTGGTCTGCAAGAAGATAAAAAGTTTGCACCAAAATGTAAACCAACTACTTCACTAATAAGTACACTAATTAATTCAGCTGTCTTTTTTTACTCAAGCAAGACTCTCTTGATAAAAATAGTATGTTCTTTCAGATTCTGGTACAAGTTTACTTTGTCACAGGGTCACCATTGTTAGTACCACTGCACTAGAGAACCACCTAGAACATTCACAGTAGCATCTATAAAAAAGCATAAATCTGTAAACTAACTATCCATTAATAGAATAAACTGGATATATTTATATAATTCATAACAGGGTGACAAATGACTCAGTTACTCAGAAAAATATGGCTATGTCTTGGGAATCATACCGAGTGAAAAAAGGAACCAAAGAAGAAAATATTCATGTTTTCATTTATATGAAAGTTAAAAAATACCCAAACCAAACAATTTTAGTGTCTATAGATATTAACAAAATGACTTAAAAAAAAAATAAAGCCAAGGAAATGATAAATGCAAACGAAGTTCAGATCAGTGACTACCTCAGAAGCGATGAAAAAGGAAAAGGGGTCAGGAAAGAATAAACAGTGAACACCAAAGTCTTAACCTTCTTCTTTATAAACTTATGTGGTGAGTATACTACTGTACATTATTTTCATTAATTTTATAACTTACATATATCTCATAAATATTTTATATCTCACTGAATGCTTAATAAAAACTTCTAACTGCCAGCCAGTGTGGCTCAGTGGTTGAGCATTGACCTATGAACCAGGAGATCATGGTTAAATTCCCAGTCAGAGCACATGCCCAGATTGTGGGCTCATTCCCAAGTAAAGGGGCATGTAGGAGGCAGCTGATCAAGGATTCTCTCTAATCATTGATGTTTCTCTCTCTTTCCCTCTGCTTTCCTCTCTCTGAAATTAATAAAAACGTATTTCTTAGAAACAAACAAAAACTTCTACCTGGATGAAACCATCATACTGGCCTAGGCGCAGTGCCTTGCAGTGTCAGCTCACCTGATAACTGGGAGTGACGGAGTACTGAATGCCCGTGGCTGACTGCATGGTCTCCGCCACAGCTTCATACACAGGAGGGGCGGGGGCAAGCACTCGGTGCTGATGAGGAAAAGCCTCTGTGTTACCAGGGATCCGCCGCTGCTGAGCCGCATACACTGGTGATTCTTGGTCATCCAAACGTCGCTTCATTCTGCATTCATGCTCAGGGATGCACTAATAACCTGCAGAAACCACAAGTACAACATATACACCAATTCATACTCCATACCATGTGTTCAATTTAGGACCAGTCCCCAGATTTAATACAAGCTCCTCCCTTTTGAACCAATGATCTATTTCATCCTAGGGATGATCGCTGGGTAGTGTAAGTACATGCTTGTGCACTGACACCCCACAACAACAGGTTATAATAACTGAAAGACAAAATCTAATCTAATAAAAGAGTAATATGCAAATTAACCATCACGCCAAGACCCCTAAGCCACGCCCACCAGCCAATCAGAGCAGCCATATGCAAATTAACCTAGCCAAGATGGCGGCCAGCAGCCACGGAGCTAGAGCATACAGGAGGCTTCCGTTGCACCAGCGATGGAGGAAACTGCTTGCCTAGGCTGGCTGGGCCTCTGCTCAAGGCAACTATGTTACAATTATAGGAGCCACGGAGCTGAAGCAAACAGGAGGCTTCCTTGCCTGCCTAGGCCTCTGCTCAAGGCAACAAAGTTTCAATTATAAAAGATAAACCGCAGAAACCTGATTCCAGCCAGCCTCACTGGGACGTTGGGTCAATGGGCAGCCTGAAACGGCCTTCAGTCCCTCACCCAAGCTGGCCAGGTACCCCAGTAGGGACTCGAACCCTGAAGGGGACTGTGGGCAGCCTGAAAATGCCCCTCAGCCCCTCACCCAGGCTGGCCAGGCACGCCAGCAGGTGGACATCCCCCGAGGGGTCCCAGACTGTGAGAGGGCACAGCCGGGCTGAGGGACTCGCCCCACCGAGTGCACAAATTTTTGTGCACCGGACCCCTAGTATAAATAATAATAAGGTAAATTAGTTTGGTACTGTACAGTTGAAAAATAACCTCCAATTTAAAAACACAAATATAGCCCTGGCTGGTTTGGCTCGGTGGATAGAGCGTCAGCCTGTGGACTGAAAGATCCCAGGTTCGATTCTGGTCAAGGGCATGTACCTTGGTTGCGGGCACATCCCCACTGGGGGATGTGCTGGAGGCAGCTGGTCAATGTTTCTCTTTCATCGATGTTTCTAACTCTCTCTCTCTCTCTCCCTTCCTCTCTGTAAAAAAATCAATAAAATATATATATATAAATTAAAAAAAAATAAAAACACAAACATAGCCCTAGCCAGTTTTGCTCAGTGGATAGAGCATCTGCCTGCGGACCAAAGGGTCCTGGGTTCAATTCTGGTCAAGGGCACGACAGGCGGCAACCAATCGATATAATCAATGTATTTCTCTCACATCGGTATTTTTCTCTGTCTTTCTCTCTCTCTCTTCTACTCTCCCTAAAAATCAATGGAAAAATATCCTTGGGTGAGGATTAACAACAACAACAACAAAAAAGACCCTCCACAAAATAAAAACACAAATATACCTTTTTCTTTATTCTCTAGTTTTCTCTTCAAATGCAATCATTCCTAATATTGCGAATTACTCACACACTACAAAATCATTAAAATGTTTTTGTAGTTCTTCCTCTCAAAACCTAGTAGTATAACTATGGTCTAATTTTCAAAATATCAATTGCTTCAACAACTAAATGGTACCATGAAAAGAATACTGAGCCAGGACTCATGGACTTATGGTTCTAGACTTGCCAATATAAGTTGTTTCAACAAGTTTCTCATTTCATATGAGTTTATTTCTCCAACTATAAAATAAGAAGGTTGAAATAGGTAATTCCCAAGGTTTCTTTCTGATTCTAACTTTCTTTTCTAAATCTATTGATTGGTCTACCTATATTTTAAAATACATTTTTACTGACTTCAAAGTCTAAGAGACAGAAACATCAATGATGACAACCATCCACAGGCTGCCTCCTGCATGCCCCCTACTGAGGAATCAAGCCCCAAACGGAGCACATGTCTTTTTTTAAAAATATATATTTTATTGATCCTTTACAGAGAGGAAGGGAGAGGGATAGAGAGTTAGAAACATCGATGAGAGAGAAACATCGATCAGCTGCCTTCTGCACTGGGGATGTGCCCACAACCAAGGCACATGCCCTTGACCAGAATCGAACCTGGAACCATTCAGTCCGCAGGCCGACACTCTATCCACTGAGCCAAACCAGTCAGGGCCGGGCATATGTCTTGACAGGGTATCAAACTAGTGACCTCCTGGTTCATAGGTTGATGCTCAACCACTGAGCCACACTGGCCAGGCTGACTCTTAACATTCTTGAACACTAAGGAGGTTCCAGAATCCCTTAATTTTTTCTTTATTTTTTCCATTAATATTTATGCCCCATACCTTAATTTAAGAATTCCTCTGTGGGAGGATACTTTTTTGAAGGACACACAAGTTTAGTAACACTGGCTAGAAATCTGGTTGGGTCTTTTCAGAGGTATTCCAACACAGATCACTAACACAAGCATATCTATAAGAATACTCCAAGTCTGGCTGTATAGATCAGTTGGTTAGAGTATGCCTTAATATGCCAAGGTTGCAGGTTCAATCTCTGGGCAGGGGACGCACAAGAAATCAACCAATGGCCCTGGCTGATGTTTTTCAGTGATTAGAGCTTTGGCATGGGCACCGAAGGATCATGGGTTTGATTCCCAGTACTGGTTGGGGCATGTGGCAGAGGCAATCAATCAATTTGCCTCTTTCACACTGATGTTTCTTTCTCTCTTTTTCCCTCTCCTCCTCCCTTCTATTCTTTCTAAAAATCAATGGAAAAAATATCCTAGGGTGAGGATTAACAACAACAAAAATCAACCAATGAATGCATAAATAAGTGTAACAACAAAGTGATGTTTCTCTCAAATCAATAAATTAAAAGAAAATTATAAAGAATGCTTCAGCCCTAAATGGTTTGGCTCAGAGGGGAGAGAGTTTGCCCACAGACTGAAGGGTCCGGGATTCGATTCCAATCAAAGAGCATGTACCTTGGTTGTGGGCTCGATCCCCAGTAGGGGTTGTGCAGGAGGCAGCTCATGTTTCTCTCTTTCAATGTTTCTAACTCTCTAACCCTCTCCTGTCCTCTGTAAAAATCAATAAGATATATAAAAAAACAAAACAAAAAGAATGCTCCAGCCATCAAAGACAAAATGGGGCCAAGTCCCAATTACTTTTTCAATCACAAAAAATACCTTTAAAAAGACACTACTCCTGCCCTGGCCGATTTGGCTCAGTGGATAGAGCCTTGACCTGTGGACCAAGTTTGATTCCAGTAAAGGGCACATGCCCAGGTTGTGGGTTCAATCCCAAGTAGGGAGTGTGCAAGAGGCAGCCAATCAATGATTCTATCTCATCATTGATGTTTCTATTTCTCCCTCTTCCTTCCTCTCTGAAATTAATAAAAATATTTTTTTAAAAGACATCATTCCCATGGATAAGAAGATAAAAAATATAGCAACTGTAGATCTCACAAACCACCACCTCCTTCTAAACCAAGGCTCTTTTTGTAATTAGAAAAGAAAAAAAAAGCCTCTACCTAATTTTATAAATCACCCTTTCCTCTTTTCTTCATTCCGTGGAAGCAAGAAAGCCCTGAAGGTGCAGCAGTCCTCACAAAGCCTCCCCTGGGTCACTTCATATCTTCTCTGTCCTCACTAACATCCTCACCCTGCCTGTCACTTTAACCCTCAGCCTTAAAATAGGGTCTGGTTTTTCTGACACCTCACAACCTAAGTTATCCCTGACACAGTAGCACAATTATTTCATTTGCAACACTCTAACCACTAAACCAAAGTGGCTAGGGCTGCAAGCTGGCCATTTAATATTATCTTTCTGTAAATCTCAACACAAATAATCTCTTTCTGTTGACTCTAACTTTAGATCAAAGGACTAACTCTTCAAAACTTATGTAGGATAATAGGTTGAATTCAATTAACTTAGAGTTGAAAACAGTGTGGACATGCTGAAGGAAAATAACTTAAATGTCTTTAATTATGTTATCCTAGACTTTTGTAGTAAGTAGTATATTTAGCTTAATATTTCAAAACTTTTCAGATACAGTAAGCAATTGGAAGTATAGACTTATCCATGGTATGTGATACTTATGAGCCACCAGTCAATTGACTATGAACATTCGATCTCAACCTATTTTGGAATGAGGAAACAGGTCTAATAAATGGACAGAGAAAAAAGTCTTCAAGACTTTTGGCTGCTACTTCTACGTACACAGATGACCTAGACCAGCGGTTGCCAACCTTTCAGACTTCATGGACCACCAGTGGTCCTCAGACCACCGGTTGGCGACCGCTTCTCCAAAGGTTTCCTTAAACCAGCAGTCACCAACCTTTCGAGCCTCATGGACCACCCGTTGGTGACCGCTAACTAAACCATAGTTTGGTCTTGGATTCCGCTGATTTGAAACCTAGATGCTTAAACTCACCTGAAATTCATATTTCTAACCAAAAGCCAATCGCTTCATAAATGGAAAGCCAAATTTAGATCAGAAGAGCACAGCATAAGACTATGGAAAAAAAGACTAGAGTGTATCTGTCAAGACCTGGATTCTATCCTAATACACTGCTAGTGGGAATGCAGACTAATGCAGCCATTATGGGAAACAGAATGGAATTCCCTCAAAAAATTAATATGGAATTGCCATTCGACCCAGTGATCCTACTTCTAGGAATATATCCTAAGAAACCTGAAACACTGATCAGAAAGAATGTATGCACCCTATGATCACAGCAACACAATTTACAATATCTAAGACCTGGAAACAGCCCAAGTGCCCATTAGTAAATGAGTGGGTAAAAAAGCGGTGGTACATTTATACCATGGAATACCATGCAGCAGTAAAAACAAAGAAGGATCTCTTATCCTTTGAAACTGTGCAGGGACCTGGAGAGTATTATGTTAAATGAAATAAGCCAGTCAAAGACAAGTATCACATGATCTCACTCATATGTGGAATCTAATGAGCAAAATAAACTGATGAGCAAACTAGATCCAGAGACACAGAATCTCTATGGAATTTCTGAGGTAAGGTGAGGGTGGGTGGAAACAGATCTACCAAAGAACTTGTATGCATATAGGTATAACCCATGGACACAGACAACAGGGTGGTGACAGCCTAAGGTGGGGGATGGGGGTGGGCTAGAAGAGGTCAATGGGGGAATAAAGGGGACATATATAATACTCTGAACAATAAAGATTTAATAATAATTAAAGAAAGACCTGCTCTCTAACTTTGGTCCTGTTTCCTGATCTGCAAAGGGAGGTATTAGACTAAACTAGTGATCCTCAAATGCTGGTTTATGGACCATCTACAAGAAAATAAAAAAGGGGGGAAAAGAATTCTGGTGAGTTTTTTTCATGGGTTAAGTATTAAAATACTATATTTCACCCTGGCCGAAGGGGTTGCTGGTTCAATTCCTGGTCAGGACACATACCCAGGTTCTGGGTTGGATCTAGTTCCAGGAATGTATGGGAGGCAACCAGGGAATCTTTCTCTCCCTTCCCCTCCTCTCTCTCTAAAAAAATAAAATGTTTTATTCTGAAATCATATCCTGTCCTTTTGCTATTAAAATGTCATTTCTTTTATAGAATAATTGTGATTTTTATAAAGTTTTTTAATTTCATTAATCTCTAAAGTGTTTTGCCTTCCAGATCATCTCTATGATACTGAAGAGGCTGCCCAGAGTCGGTACTTCCTCTGAACCATACTTCACTCCTTTAATAATCACCCATCCTAATTCTATTTCCTGAACGGTTCTCAAAATAAATTGCTTCTTTTCTAATCATACAGCCACTCCTTGATTTCAGGACCTCATCATCCCTTATCTCAATTGTTGCCAAAACCCTCCAGTCTCTCTACAGTCTAGTCCACTCTCTAGGCTGCTTTCAAATTGGTCAACCCCAAATGCAAGTCCAATCCAGTTGCAAATTCACTACTTGCTTCCTATCACTTAACAATACAAATTCCTTACTTTTGCCGATAAAATTCTTCCTTACTGACTGGAGGGTAATTTAACTTACTAATTATCTCTTTCCAGTCCCCAAACTATGGTCTAGTTCTGTCAAATGTCTTCCCATTACCTAAACAAGCCTCAAGTCTATAAGCTTCTTCAAGGTACCATCCATCCTTTTCAAATTTGTCTACATTCCCCAAAGTACTAATCATCACACTGAAGCACTGTTAACATAATAGCTAACATAGCAATAGTTAGCATTCAGAGTGCCAGCACCATTCTACACAATTTCCAAATATTAATTTAATCCCATTACAAGGTTCTGTTATTCTCTAGTTTATTAATGAGGAAACTTAAATACAAAGATTAAGTAAACTGCCCAAGGTTGCATAGCTAACAGGCAAAGCTGAGATATGAACCATGAAATCTGCCTCTAGAGCCTAGATTCTTAATCTACCTATAACAGAAAAATAAAATGAAGGAAGAGTCACCTTTCACTTAGCTAAGACACAGGTGCTCAAAGCAACTTTAGCTTTCTTTTCTTTTCTTTTTTTATTATATTTTATTGATTTTTTTTTTTTTACAGAGAGGAAAGGAGAGGGATAGAGAGTTGGAAACATTAATGAGAGAGAAACATTGATCAGCTGCCTCTTGCACACTCCCTAGTGGGGATATGTTCACAACCAAGGTACATGCCCTTGTCCGAAATCAAACCTGGGACCTTTCAGTCGGCAGGCCAACGCTCTAGCCACTGAGCCAAACCAGTCAGGGCAACTTTAGTTTTCTTTAACCTCTCACACACTTAACTTCATCCTTCTTCATCCTCAACCCAATAAAGCAGGAATGCTTTGGCAGTATTCATTCAATAAATTAGCAAATATTCAGTGAGGAGGTGTGAAGGTTGTAGATGATCTTGGTCCTTGCCCTATAAAAGCTTAAAAACTAGTTGGGAATACACTACACAGCCTCACTAGTAATCCAAGAAATATAAAGCAAAATGATACCCCAAAGGAACTGGCTAAAGAGAATAATGATGTTCAGAGTGGGTTACTGTTTTGGTATTTGCTAAAGTTTTAAGTGGTACAATTTGGTTGTTGGCTTGCAGGCATATATTAAATTTTATAAATTAAATTTAAAATGTGCAAACCTTTAACCCAGTCATACAACTTCTAGGTCTCAATCCTACATATATACCAAGTATATTTATTACAGTACAGTATGAAAAAATGTAAATGTCTATCAATCCTCCTATATAATAAAAGCATAGTATATAAATTGTCCCCTCAATTGAAATTGTCCGAGAGTTCAATCAGGGGGCAAGAGGGAGGTTCCAGTCAGCAGTCAGCTGCTAGGGACCCTACCTGTGCACTGGGCCTCTGGTAGCTGAATAAAGTTGATACATCCATATTAGGAAAACTATGTAGCAATTAGAAAGATTAGGGTTCATCTACAAGGAAAGCACTCTAACACATATTATTAGTGAAAAGAACGAGCTACAGAATATATACAGGGTGATCTCAACACAACACAATGTACTCTTAAGAGCTGTGCATTTCATTGTATGTAAATACTGCATCAAAAGGAAAAAGCTATAAATAATTAATTCTACATAAAGATATGCATCCTCACTTAGGTGAAAGCATACAATGCATGAAATTTACTTTCAAAGACATCAATAAGTTAATTTAAATTAATAGATGGAGGAATGTATAGATGGATATATGATAAAGCAAATACTGTAAAAATGGTATGGTAAAATCTAGGTGGTAGTGTATATGGGTGTCCACTATAAAATTCTACCAATTTGCTGTGTATTTGAAAATTTTCTTTAAATAATGGCAAACAAAGCTAACAATACAAATCAGTTTATGTATAGTACAAATAAGCACTATAAATTTGGAAAGGAGTGGCAATGTGTACATTGGGACACACTGAATGTTTAGTTATATCTTGAAAATTAGAGATGAATTTGGGCATGTGGTAAAGAGGATGAAATTAAAATATTACAGTAACCATAGACTTATATTGATAGTTATTTACAATCTTCGCTAATTCATCTATCTGACATACAGGGTAGAGCAAAAAGTAGGTTTACGTTTTGAATACATAAAACACGGAGTTAATTCTTATATTATTTATTAAATTATATTATTTTCTACGTAAACAACTGTAAACCTGTTTTCTGCCCCACCCTGTATAATTCCAGCGTCTACATATGCAGACCCTGTGCTTGGTGTTGGGACTCTAGCATTGAACAGGACAGACTTTCTACCCAAAACAACAATGCTAACATGACTCAAATAAGTTGATGTGCTCCTCCCAACAGTCCTGTTGGATGGGGCACACCCAGAACCTCCTATTTAGAGGGAAACTGACAATCAAAAGAAATTAAGGTCACATAGCTGGCTACAGGAGGAAGAGGCTATTCAAAAGGGCCTTTTAAACTCGTGTGGTCAAAAAAATACTGCTTACTCTAAGCTATGTTATCTACAGATCAGTTTGCCTTCTATCCTTAAAATCCAAATGGAAAAAATCCAACTTTAAAGAATTTTATCTTTCCTGGCCAAGAGACATATGAAAAAAATGCTCGAAGTCACTGATCATCAGAGAGATGCAAATTAAAACGACAATGAGATATCACCTCACGTCTGTCAGAATGGCTACTATCAACAAATCAACAAATGACAAGTTGGCGAGGATGTGAAGAAAAGGGAGCCCTAGTACACTGCTGGTGGCAATGCAGACTGATGCAGCCAATTATGGGAGACAGTATGGTTTCCTCAAAAAAATTAAACATGGACCTGCCATTTGACCCAGTGATCTCATTTCTACGACTATATCCTAAGAAACCCAAAACACCAATCAGAAAGAATGTATGTACCATGTTCATAACAGCACAATTTACAATAGCTAAGATCTGGAAACAGCCCAAGTGCCCATTAGTTAGGCGAGTGGATAAAAAAGCTGTGGTACATTTATACCATGGAATACTATGCAGCAGTAAAAAAGAAGACTCTCTTACCCTTTGAGACAACAAGGAGGGAACTGGAGTGTATTATGGTAAGTGAAATAAGTCAGTCAGAGAAAGACAAGTATCCCATGATCTCACTCACATGTAAAATCTAAGTAACAAAATAAACGGATGAACAGAGTGGATCCAGAGATATGGAAACATGGAACAGAGTACAGAATCTCGGAGGGAAAGTGGAGGGGGGGAGGTAATCAGCCAAACACCTTATATGCATATAAGGCATAACTTATGATTGGGGTGGTGAGTCAGGGGGCAGGGGATGGATGGAGGGGGTCAATGGGGGGCAAAGGGACATATGTAATACTTTCAACAATAAAGAATTGTTTACAAATTTAAAAAAAAGTATCTCATCTTCTCATTTGAATTAAATTTCATAAACTGGCTTAAATGGAGACAATAGTTGACCCTTTAGTGCCTCTTAATTTTGTACTGAAATCAACCTGAATTAAACGTATTTTTGAGCACTTTTATTTATATAATAAAAAATTCCTCTGAAATTCTTTCTTATTTGTGAGATCAGCATCACATAAAATCACATAAAATGTGTCCTGATCGGTTTTCTTCAATGAACATGCTTGGGGGAAAAAAAAAAAAGAAGAAAGGAAGGTTTCTCTTCAAAAGCTAAGGAAATTTTATCAAAACATTAAGTGAATATAATTACTTCAACCCAGTACAACTGCCCATCAGTCTACTTGAAAACCTATATAAAACTTCACTTCTGGGTTTAACTCTGCTAGAATATGAAAAGTATTCCAGAATAAATAAATAAAGGCAATATATTTACACTTCCCATGCTACAACAAAAGTAACCCATTCTTCTTAAAATACTACAAGACCTAACACCCAGGCTTGCCCTTAACTCAGTTTTATATCCTTCTAATGAAATGGTCCTCAACCAGCGGAGATTTCTGCTCCAAGGCACTTTTGGCAAAGTAAGAAGACATTTTTACTTGTCACATTTGGGGAAAGAGGGGTGCTACTGGCATTTCATGAATAAAGACCAGGGATTTGCCAATGTCCTACAATTCAGATGACAGCTCCCTATAAAGCATTATTCAGCCCAAAGTATTAATAGTGGCAAGGTCGAGAAACCTCATCTACTATAATGATAACTCCTGGGCATATACCTTTTGTGACCTTTGGTGGGATTACGTAATACTGTGGTGTGAAAATTTTTACCAAGATGGCTGAGGACAATCATTGCTTTCTTTATGACAGGTGATTCGCTTTTAAACCTCAGCATACCAAAAAAAACCATCATTCTCACTTACCATTTGGGTGAAAAAAATTCATTAAACTTTAGTAAGCCCTGGCCAGGTAGCTTATTTGGTTAGAGCATTGTCCCACTTCGCCAAGGTTGCCGGTTGATTCCAGGTCAGGGCACATTCCAGGTCAGAATCAACCAATGAATGAAACAAATGAGTGGAACAACAAATCAATGTCTACCTCTAGCTCTCTCTCCTCCTCCTCCTCCCCCTCTTCCTCTCTCTAAAATCCTATGTAATAAAAGGGTAATATGGAAATTGACCCTAATAGCAGAACTGGGAATGACTGGTCACTATGACACACACTGACCACCAGGGGCAGATGCTCAATACAGGAGCTGCCCACTGGTCAATTCGCTCCCATAGGGGGAGCTCTTTTCAGCCACAAGCCAGGCTACCAGCTGCCAGCACAACAGTGGTGGCAGGAGCCTCTCCAGCCTCCTCAGCAGAGCTAAGAATGTCCGTCTGCAGCTTAGTCCTGCTTCCCACTGGCAAGTAGACATCCCCCAAGGGCCCCTGGGCTGCCTGAGGGATGTCTGTCTGCCAGCTTAGGCCCAATCCCCCCGGAAGCAGGCCTAAGCCAGCAAGTGGGCATCTCCCGAAGGGTCCCAGATTGCTAGAGGGCACAGGCCGGGCTGAGGGAGCCCTCCCCTCTCCCTAGTGCACAAATTTTTGTGCACTGGGCCTCTAGTTAATAATAATAAAAAAACACACAAAAATTTAGTAAGAATTTAAACAGCAAATTCTTATTCCATGTTTTTCTGGTTTTGAAGCTATAAACACCCCAAATAGGCAATATCCATTAAAATACGCCCTGACCGGTTTGGCTCAGTGGATAGAGTGTCCGCCTGGGGGCTGAAAGGTCCCAGGTTCGATTCCAGTCAAGGGCATGTACCTGGGTTGCAGGTACATCCTCAGTAGGGGGTGTGCAAGAGGCAGCTGATCAATGTTTCTCTCCCATTGATGTTTCTAACTCTCTGTCCCTCTCCCTTCCTCTCTGTAAAAAATCAATAAAATATATTTTAAAAAATAAAAATAAATAAAATGCAACTGACTAGTCATCAACTGTGATGCCATTCTATAAATTTTTATTCCAAATTTCAGAACATCTTTAATAAAGTTCTAGCTTACCATCACTTTGGGGACTATATTAAAAACTTGGTTCTTAATTTGGTTAAAATGAAGACAATCATCATCTTCACACTGCAAGCATTCGGTTTTAGACAATACCAATTCAATCAATCTTTTTTTTTTTCCATTTCTACGTCATGTTCCCTTCCAACCACCTCTGTACACACACCTATGTCCACTTAAAACCATACCAAGTTTTGGTACATAAACACCTTAAAAGATGAAAGAGTACTATTGCAATCCTTTTAACAAATTGAAATGGTTTTGCTTTTTGTTGAAAATACTGCATTCTGAAGTCCTTCCTATTGAATGACTACCTAGATGAGTCATTCATGAAGAAATAATGAAGACCCGATTCCTCTTTTTTTTTCTTCTCAGAAATGTATTGTCCACTCATAAATTCTTCAGTTTGAGAAAATTAATATCAGATATCCTTATCTGAAGACACAGTCTGTGACTTAGCTTATCCAATCACTCTATCATCATCATTATAGTCTATAGTGTCTATTGGTTCCTTTAATAATTGTGAAATGTCTTCCTGTTAGTTTTCCTCTCTTTGCCATTAGTAGGAGGAAAATGAAAAATTGTGGATTGTCAAATATGTTCAATGAAAGCTTTAAAAAGTTACGTAGTAAAAAGAATTATCACATACCCTTCACCAGATTCCCCCAAAGGTTAACATTCTATATAATGTTTAAGATGTTACACCCCAACGTCTTTTAAATTTTCTTGAAAGATGCTGTAATGCTTTGGGCAAAAAGCAGTAAGAAAACTGAGGTGTAATAGTTATGATTTATTTTACTTCTGTATCATCCTTATAGGCAATTCTATCAGTCTTCCATTTTTCTTATCATTTTAGTCTTTTTAGCATAGTTGGGAATAATGATGAGAAATGATGAAATACCAAAATGTTAAGATATAGGACTAAGATCATTAAGATCCCATAATACAGCTCAAATGTATAAATAACTAAAATGAGTTTTTTACATTAAAAAAAGGTCAATTTTCTCTTTGTTCTTTTAAATACATTAAATAAAAAAAGTAGTACTGCTCAAAAAGAAACTTAAAACTAAAACTGGGTCCAACTGACACTGACATTATAGATAGAAAATGAACAGAAAACTATTTAGCTCAATTTAAAAGGTATTAATGTATCAAGGTTAACTTCCTGATTTAGATCAGTATACTACAGTTTTGTAAGATGCATTTGAGAAATCTGGGTGAAGGTTACATAGCAATTCTTTCTATTATTTTTGCAACTTTTCTGAAGTCTAAAATTATTTCAAAATGAAAAGTTAAAAAATATTTAAGTAATAATCATAAGGGATTATAAAACAAACAAATCATAGTGTATTCCTATTCTCAAAGACATTAACGTTTAGTTTGTGTGACAAGGTTTCTGTAAATTGAGAATGACATACAAAAGACTAAGTGTAACAGAAATATACTGGCTAAAGCTATAAAAAAACATTATAAAAAACAGGACTTGAGAAGGTTCTTAAGAAGCCAGGTAGATATGTCACTCACTTCATACTGCCTTTATCCTATTATATTTTTGCCCCTACACAGACATGGGTACACATTCCTTTCACCATCTTTGCATCCTCCGCTGTGCTCTGCATACTGCCTTGTCTGTGGCGGAAACCAATCTTTCATGCATATTATAATATTTATTGAGCACATACTATGGGGTCAGGCATTGTTCCAAAAGCTGGAGCTATAGCAGTAAACAAAAAAAAACTTCTTCCCTCATGAAGTTTACATTTTAGTGAAACAGACAATAAGACAGACCAAAAAAAAAAAAAGCAGCATTTGGAATATTGGACAATGACAAGTGTTGAGAAGAAAAACACAGTAGGATTTTGAAACATTACTGTAAGAGTGACCAAAGAACATCTCACTGGTAAGGTAACCTGAATAAAGGCAGTAAGGAGTTAGCCATGTGGGAATCAGTGGGGGAAGCATTAGTGGGGCCAGCGAATGCAATGACTCTGATATACACTTGCTTGATATTTTCCAAGAATAACAAAAAGACTGTGTAGCTCCAGCAGAATGGGAGAAGGACTAGTAAAAAATGATGCCCTAACCAGTTTGGCTCAGTGGATAGAACGTCGGCCTGTGGACTGGAAGGTGCCAGGTTCGATTCTGGTCAAGGGCATGTACCTTGATTTCGGGCACATCCCCAGTAGGAGGTGTGCAAGAGGCAGCTGATCGATGTTTCCAACTCTCTCCCTTCCTTGTTGTAAAAAATCAATAAAATATATTTTAAAAAATGATGTTAGAGAGGTAATGGGGTTGCGGGTAATAGGAAGGCAACATATCGTATATTTGTTCTCATTAAGTCATAATAAGGATTCTGACTTAAGACTCAGACTGAAATGGGAAGCCACTGGAGAATTTATAGCAGGAAAGTCACACAGTCTGATTTAGGTTTTATAAGAATCACTTGGGCCCAGCCTGTATTGCTCAACGGTTGAGTGTCAACCCAGAAACCAAAGAGATCACTGGTTCGATACCCAGTCAGGGCACATGCCTGGGTTGCAGGCTCGAATATGGGGTGTGCAGCAGACAGCCAATTGATGATGTTTTCTCTCTCATCAGTGTTACTATCTCTCTCTATCCTTCTCCCTTTCTCTTTCTCTAAAAAAACCCAAAACCAAACAAACAAAAATAACATTTTAAAAAGAATCACTTGAATTGTAGTGTTAATGAACTGAAAAAAATAATACTGAATGTAAACTGTGATTGAAAAATAAAATTTTTAAAAAGACTGAAGGGAAAAAAACAGACTGAAGAGAGGCAATAACAAAGCAGAGAGAACAGTTAAGGTGATATACAATAATTCAACCTACAGGTATTAAGCACTGCCGTAGTTAGGGCATAGAAGGAATTAAGTGGTCAAATTCTGGATAGTATTTTGAATATAGAGCAAGTAAGGTTTGTCAACTGACCACATATGAAAAAGACAGAAAGAGAAAAGTCAAAAATGCCTAATAGATATCCAAAAGGAAATATGAAAAAAGGGGTGGGGGGCCTAGCTGGTTTCACTCAGTAGATAGAGCGTCGGCCTGGGACTGAAGAGTCCCAGTTTCAATTCCGGTCAAGGGCATGTGCCCAGGTTGCAGGTTTGATCCCCAGTGGGGTGTGTAAGAGGCAGCCAATTAATGATTCTCTCTCACCACTGATGTTTCTATCTCTTTCTCCCTCTCCTTTCCTCTCTGAAATCAGTAAAAATATATTAAAAATAAATGAAAAGGGGGGGTATGGAGGTACTAGACATTAGTCTATAATACAGGGAAGAGGTCCCTAGTTAGAGATGGAAACTTGAATTATCAGCATTGCTTAGATTTCAGAAAGTGCATATGGCAGCTCCAAAATCAAGCACATTTACATTTCTTCAACAAGTGGAACAGCCTAGACAGGTCAGGTTGTGCTCCTAAATTTGTTGTGGACCCAAACTTACCATCAGTAATAAATTATTGCATTTCTGAGTTGCAGATAAGAGATTGTGGGCCTATATATGCTTCAATAGCCTGTAAGTCAGCAAGCCTAGCCCTGGAGGATAACAGCAGGACTGAAGAAGTATCCACTGCCAAGATGCTGGTAAATACAAATGTAGGCACATATGCCAGAAAGGAGTGGAGAATACAAAAGCAAACAGAGAAAAAGATGTAGCTGTTAGAAATTGCTACCAATTAATGCTCAATTAATTTTGAATCCAATTGCAACTGAACAGAAGCAGCCTCTGGGTAGCAAACTTTAAAATGCCATTTGAGTTCAGTTAGTAAACCAGTTATTTATCACCTACTGTGTACTAGCACTATGACCATTAAGAAAGTTAACTCTTAATCTAGGCGGACTGCACCATTGGTGCAGCACTCCCTGAGGATAATCAGTATCAGGTAGTGCCCTGAAAATTTATGAGAAAAACTCTATGCATTTGGTTATAACTAACAACAAATTCCACTGGGGGGCATGTCTTGGAAGAGACCTAAAAAGAAAGTTACATAATTATAGGAAGCCATGTGTGTGTGTGTATATTTTAAGGTACTGTTAAAAGAACATTAGATTATTGTCTAGAAACAATTAGAATTCACACTTTTTAAAAATGCCAGAAAGCCCAGCCAGTGTGGCCACAGTCAATCTCCAGTGGGGGCTGTGCAGGAGGCAGCTGATCAATGATTCCCTCTCATCATTGATGTTTCTATCTCTCTCCCTCTGAAATCAATTAAAATTTTTATTTTAAATGTCAGGAAAATAAAATTTCTCAAAATATTTGGAAATAATGTAATTTAATAGTGGCAAAACCCTGATCAGACTACCCAAGTATGATGCATTAGATGGGTTTCATTATTTGACCTTAACTTCAATAAAAAAACAAATATCCAGAGTTATTTACTTAAACTATAACAACAACAACAACAAAAAAAAGATAAAAAACCCAAGCTATTACTGCTACTACTCATTTGTTAGCAGAAACATAAACCCATGTGAAGGGAAAGAAGATTTAAGAAATAACAGTTAACTATATTAACAATATTATCTTGAACTTGACAGTAACATATATGCCAACTCCATAATTTCTTCACTGTGATTCTTAACCTTCCAACAGCAGAAACAATCAGGTCTGAAACTGAAGAGAACAGGATTCACAAACTCTGGAAACGAGATTACAATCAACTTGCCAATTTCAACAAGATGCCATACCTTGTAACATTCCAAAGCTTTCTCTAGCATACTTTGTGTGAGAGATGTCTAAAGTCAGGTTACCATTCAATTCAACTGGATCTAAGACTTTAGACTCCACCCTGTTCACCAGTGGTTCTCAACCTGTGGGTCTCGACCCCTTTGGCAGTCGAACGACCCTTTCATAGGGGTCACCTAAGACCATCCTGCATATCAGATATTTACATTACGATTCATAACAGTAGCAACATTACAGTTATTAAGTAGCAATGAAAATAATTTTATGGTTGGATCACAACATGAGGAACTGTATTGAAAGGGTCAGAAGGTTGAGAACCACTGTTATTCACTGTCCTTCCACCCAAAGATGGGCTCTTCTTACTACAAATTCCTTACAGCTCTTTGTATTTGACTCTTATAGCCTTAACTTACAATGACATATAGTAAAATCATAACGTGTATATTTGCCTTTTCTTCCAACAATGTAAACTTCTATAGGACTAAGATTTTTCCTGTGTCAGCCTCGAGGTATTTAAGAAGATAGACAATAAATGAATGTTGACGCAATTCACCTTTAGAATCTGAGCCCCAATCTTTTTCCTTCAAAGCTGCTTTCAAAAACATACTGCTAGGTCCTCAAAAAATTAAACATAAAATTGCCATATGATCCAGTAACTCCACTTCTGGGTAAATACCTCGAAGAATTCAAAGCAGATACCTGGATATTTATACACGCATGTTCACAGCAGCATTATTCACAATAACCAAAAGGTGGAAACAACCCAAATGTCCAACTATGCATGAATAAACAAAATGTGGTATATAGATACATGACAATAGAATATTATTCACCATCAAAAAGGTAATTCTGGCTCTGTCTAATGTGACTCAGTCAGTTGAGCTTCGTCCTGTACACAAAAAGATTGCTGTTTTGGGGTGAAAAAAGGGGACATATGTAATACTTCAACAATGAAGAATTATTTTTTTTTAATTTAGGAAGAAAAAAAAAGTCACTGGTTTGATTGCTGGTCAGGGCATATGCGCCGATTTTGGGTTGGGGTGTGTGTGGGAGGCAAGTAGCCGATGTTTCTCACATTGATGTTTTTCCTCTCTCTAAAAAAACAAACAAAAACAAAACAAAAAAAATTTTAAAAGGGATTTCTGACACATGCTACCACATAAACCTTAAAGACATTTTTCTAAGTGCAATAAGCCAGACATAACTGACAAATATTGTATGAGTCCACTTCTATGATGTACTTAAGAGTAGACACATTCAGAGAGAGAGAAAGTACAACAGCGGTTGTCAAGGGCTGGGGGGAGATTTATGTTATTGTTTAACGGGCATAGAATTTGAGAAAATGAAAAAGTTCTGGAAATGGATGGTGGTGATGGTTAATAATGTGAATGTACTTACTGCTACTAAACTGCACACTTAAAAATGGTTAAGATGCCCTGGCCAGGGTGGCCCAGATGGTTGGAACATCTTCCCTGTACACCAATAGGTCACGGGTTTGATTCCCTGTCAGGGCGCATACCTAGGTTGTGGGCTTGGTCCCCAGTTGGGGCACATAAGGAAGGTGACCTATTAATGTTTCTCTCACATTGATGTTTCTCTCTCCCCCCACCTCCCTCCTTCCCTTCCTTTCTCTAAAATTAATAAACATATCCTGTGTGAGGATTAAAAAGGAAAAAAAAGCACACTGTTCCTATTTTCTATCCTCAGACCAAAGGCAGCTGAAGTATAAAGAGCATGAACTCTGGGAAACAGAATGCCTGGATCCAGATCCTGCCTTGACCACTTACTGTATGTTTAATCTCACTGTTACTCATCTTTAAAACATGGATTCCATATTTCTCACTACATAGGGTTACCATGAAGATTAAGTGGGTCAATAAATGTATAGTGCCTAACTCAGTGTCTGGGACATAGTAAGGGCTTCATAAATGTTTAATTCTTATTATTGGAGGCAGATGTGCAGTTAAAAAGCATGTAACTATCATTTTTGCAAGAATTACAGAAAGTAACTTAAATTCTTGGTTGGAGAGTTAATGAAACCTTTTACAGCACTGCACTAAATTACTGAATGCTGTGAACATCTTTCAATTCCAACTAAAATTCACAGCCATTAACTTTGCACAGTTCTCCAGTATCTTCTCTGCTTTCACTGAAGATATAAACAGGACTATGTTTTGCTAGGAATCTTATCAAATTACTATACATCTCCTTCCTTAAAAAAGAAAAATTATCTTTAAGTACAAATCTTATCTTCTTAGTTACAAAATGCCAATCTATCTAAGATCTTTAATTCTGACAAACTACATAGTATATAATAGTGATTTTTGGATACGTAAGAAACATTTATGAAAACTTTCCTAGGACAGTATATCCAAGTTCTTACTTACTTTTGTTGTTAATTCTTACCAGAGGATATTTTTCCATTGATTTTTAGAGAGAGTGGAAGGGAGAGGGGGAGAGAGAAAAACATTGATGTGAGACAGACACATCGGTTGGTTGCCTCCGGCACACACCCCAACCAGGGCTGGGGAAACTGCCCTTGACCAGAATTGAACCTGGGACCCTTCAGTCAAGTGCTGACTCTCTATCCACTGAACCAAACCAATCCTGAGTAGTAAATTCTCCACTATTTCACTATCTTGTCAGTTTACAGTATCAGGAAAAACACCCCGGTTTCCATCTCCAAATCAATTATATTATAACCACCATTAAACCAAACTAAAAAGCTACTGTTGCCATTCCTATTTCCTTAGCTGAGAAGGTGGGGCTTACTCTCTCCACACGTGTCTAGCCCAGGGTACCAAGCCCTCAATCCTAAGTGAGCAAAGCACAAATCTAGAATTTAACTCCAGTTCAGACAATTAGCCAGAGGGCTTGCTCAGATGTTAATAAATTAACAACAACAACAACAACAACAACAAACATTCATTCAATGTTTATTTTCTCATGAAAATATCAAAAACACTTAACTTCGCCCTAACCGGCTTGGCTGGGTGGATAGAGCTTGGACCTGTGGACTGAAGTGTCCCAGGTTCGATTCCGGTCAAGGGCATGTGCCTTGGTTTCCGGCACATCCCTGGTGGGAGGTGTGCAGGAGGCAGCTGACTGATGTTTCTAACTCTCCCTCTCCTCTCTGTAAAAAATCAATAAAATATATACTTTAAAAAAACACTTAACTTCTCATAAGAAAAGAGAATGCCTCATGTCAGAGCAAAATCTCAACTGAACTGGTTTATTAAACCTGAAGTGTCCTAAGGCAAATCCCCAATTCATGTTGTAGGGGCAAAGATACATGTCACAATAACTCTGCACTAGTCCTCGACTTCACCCTACTTTCTGTAATAAAACAGGGCATGAAAATATATTTTATATACTATAAACAGAAATTGGTCTAGATGTTCTAACATAAAACCAGACTTTTCAAGAACACCTACTGTTACTTAAATTGCAACTTATTTCTTTGTAAAATTAAGGAGAACCACCTGTAGAAGAATGCATTAACAAATTTAAGGGTTGAAGAAACCAAAGTATTATATGCGAAATATGATTTTATATAAACCAGCATCTTTTATAAACAATCATTTTAATATCAAATGTAAATCTAACCTTTCCTTTTCGAAATCTGAGTCTGATGAAGAGCAGGAGCTTCCACAGCCTTTTTTCATGGCTGTGTCTGAAGCCCTAAGGCACCGAGAAACAGTGGCTAAGTCTAACCAACTCTACCCATCACCCCATTGGCTCAAAGGAAAGCCCGCCCCGTATAACCACGGTAACTGAACATCAAGGAAACTACAGATATATTTCTAGTCTCTGACAATTCTCTCTGTCCTTCCCCCAACTATGATCACAGCACAAGCAGAGTTCGACTGCAGACTTCAATCAAAGGACCTCATCCCCAAAAGTACAACCAAGAGGAGAGTGGTGACGATCACACTTCCATTCTCCAAGACGTGCGGTACCATCCTCACTGCAAGGACCAAGACCGTCTCCAGCACGGGACCCTCGTGCTCCATGCAACAGGCACCACACAACACCAGAACAGTTCAGGACACCGCCACCGCCACCGCTCGGGTCGGAGAGGACCCCTTCCACTCCCAGAGAGGAAGGCGCGGCGCGACTCCAGACAGCGGATCCTCGGAGCCCGGCTTCGCGTGCCCAAGTTGGAAGAAACCCGGGTTGGGGGGTTAGCCAGGGGGCGTGGCATCATTTGTCCATACAGCCTCTCCAGCCAACCGGATCCCAAGAAGGCGGACTTCACGCACCCTCCAGGCCTCTCAGCCCCACGCGGGCGACCCCCCTCTCGTCCCACACCCCAGCAGACCCGCGCACCGCCCCCAGCCGAGGCTCCGCCTACCCCGGGAGGACCGGAGAGGGAGGTGAGACACAGACAACACACAGCGCAGGGGCCAGACCCGCCCCATTCTCCGCTACCGCACGCGCGCGCCGACCCCGCCCCTGAGCAGCAGCGCGAGAGCCCGCCCTCGCCGCGCGCACCGGGACTGCGCTCTCCTCCCCCTCCCGCACGAAGCTAACCCGCTCCGCCCTCCCCACCCCCTCACACAACCACACACCTCCCGTCCGCCGGCTCTACGGGAAGCCGAAGAGGTCAGTCACCCTCTTAAAAATACACACCCTCGAGTCCAGCGTTACCCGCCACCAGGATCCCCGACCCGGCGTGCTCTCACCGCAAAGCTGCTACGGCCCTTCTTACTGCGTGTCCCTCTCAGCATGAGGCCCCGCGAACCGCGCAGGGCATAGGCCCACCGAAGAGGACTGGCAGCTCCCTCTCCGCTAACGAAACGGTCACAGGCCCCGATGCCCAGACTAGGAAGGAGGGAGGGAGGGAAACTCTGAGGGGGAAGGGGAGGGGGGTGAGATGGAGAAACCGTCTCCGCCGCCTCTACCGCCGCGGCCGCTTCTCTGTTACCCGGGAAATCCCGCCCACTCCGCCGGCCCGCCCCGCATAGGAAAGACTCAGCTTCGCTCTACCACAGGTCGCATAACCTGTCTGTCAAAGGTTTAACCAATCGCTGTGCCCTGCCTACAGTATGCCCGCCCCTCCCTCCCCCCCCTCCCCCCGTCTGCAGGGAGAGGAGGGGGAATCGCTCACCTTCTACACGCCCCTATTGGCGGGGAGCTACCCAAACTCAACCCCGCCTATTGGAGATGAATTGCTGAATCCCACCCCGAAGTCGCAGCACTATTGGAGGAAGCATAAAAGCTTCTTTACGTCTCATTGGAGGATTCCACATATCACGCCCCATGCCGTCTCAGCTACAGACCCAACAAGTCAGCTCTCGCCCTCGCCGATCATCGCATTGGAAGGCTCTCCCACTGCCCTAGGAAGGAAATTAATCGATGTGGGATAAAATGTCCGTGAGACAAGCTCCTCCTATCACACTGCCGGGCCATGCCCCGCCCCCAACCATCATATTGGATAACTCTCGCCTGATAGAGGCCCCCATTGGCCAGGATGCCAGTCTAAGAAGGAGCTGACTCCGCCCCGCGCGAGGAGGCTGAACTTTAGCAGTCCTTTTGTGGAATGTTTACACTAGAGACTGAACGCAGAGTTCCAGGGCCGAAACAGGAGGTGCCGCCCTCCATTGCCGAGATTCTATCCCTGGGATTAGGAGAGCCGCAGCGGCAGGCACAACCACCTAGGATAAATCCCGTCCCCTATACATAGAAAAAGAACCTCATCCTTCCTATTCCATTCACTCTTTATAATTTACATTTCTTCATGCTGCCTCCTCGTAGCCACAAATATCCGGAGCAGCCGACAACTCCTTTTAGTAAGGAGGGTGCAGAATAAGAACTGGAGACCAAAGCTGAGAAATAGCCCCAGGGGTTGCCAACTCGCAACACACTTCTCCATAAACCTGAAAGAGCAGTCTTAAGAGGGCGGAGATAATAAAAATGAAGGCAGGGCTCTAACAGCTATGGCCCTGGGTGGGAGGCGGAGCGTGAAGCAAAAGACACTAGCGATCTCCAGGTTAGATCTAGAGGCATCAACAGACTCGAAGAATTGAGGAAGTAGACCAAACAGGCCATGGAATATACAAACCTTCACTCAAACTTCAGAAAAATGATAAAAATTAGAGTTGGGGACAAAAGATAGCAAGAACGGCTGTTCACCTCCTCTTTGGAAAGCGAGAGTTAATGGCAATTCTTAGGCCCTCGCTTTGCCATAGTGCTTCGAACACACAAAGTGCTTAAAGTCTTTAGGCTTCTTTTATTTATTCATCAAATAGGGCGGAGAACTGATGCTAGCCATGTTTTGGAAGGTGCTCACTGAGCGCCAGAGGAGAAGGGGGCGGGACTAGAGTTTTCCCGCTCTCTCCAGCTAAAGGCTACTCCAAGCCTACTCCACAAGAGGCAGGCCCCAGAAACCTAAATCCTAATGTGCCCGTCCTACCCAATAGGGCGGAGACTGCAAGGAATGAGCGCCGGCAACAGGTGGGCCTGACTCGAAGAACAGCTTCAAGCCGCAAGGACAAGGCAGCTAAATCTGAACCCCAGGAGCAACCGACAAATGGAAGCAGCCTTGCTGGGAGCCAAGTCCTGCCCAATAGAGTTCTAAAAATAAGTCACACCGAGGAAAGGGAACCCCGGACCAAATCCTTCGGTTTCGAAGAAGCGGCATTTCCGAGGGCTGTTAACTCTAGGTCGACCCCGCTCCCTGCACTGTGTGCCACACTGCATTCCCACCTGACCACTTCGAACCCAACCAGGACTACAGGGGATGGCTGCTCTGGATCTTGCCTGAAGGCCTCCAGACCAATCACACATAAGCTGCTTAGAGTTTTAGATAAACACAACTAAGGACGACGGCCGCCTTACGCTGGGAAGAAAACACGGCGTCCGCAGCGTTTTCAAGCTTAAACAGAGGATGATCTTTGAAAAGTCCAAGGGTGCAGGAATAAGCCAGGCCGCAGGGTCAGTACTTTAGTACTTCGCCCGGAGGGCAGATCCCACTCTCTCCTAACCCAAGCTGATCAACCGGAACTAAGCTTCCCCCCACCCCCATCCTCTCCGCACCGTCAACCCCTAACTTCATCTCAAAGGCTACTAGATATCGAGCCTTGGTGGAATGAATCATTGTTTCTTCTTGGCTCGCCCCGCCTTGCCACGGGCTCGAAATCCAAAGCCGCGACTTCCGGGCGGGATACACTTCTAAGGAGCAAGTCGGGCCTCACCCGTGTGTCGAGCGCGCGTACAACCCAAGAGAGGGGTCGGAGAACAGGGGTGGACTTCCTCCTCCAAGCTAGCTACGCCAGAGGCGGGACTATCTGTCCCACCAATCAGAAGTAGGGGAGGGACCTTGCGCCTCGCGTTAGGCCGTAGGAATCCCTCGTCCGCCGTTCACGAAAAAAAAAAAAAATCCTCGAACTTAAACTCCAGCCCAGCGTCCGATAGGCGGAGCTCGGAAGAAGGTTATCCAATCAGTAACCGAGAAGGAAAAAAGGGAGTCTCACCGCCTATCCAGTGGGAGACAAGAGAAGGCGGGCCCTCTGGAGGAGCCCGAAATGGGTGGAAGAGAGGGGGAAAGGCCCCGCCCCCCAGCTCTCCTCCGGGTCTGTGGACCGGCGGTTGTCGCAGTAGATAGTAAACAGGCGAGGCTAAGGAGTGGAGGCAGGAGAGGCTGGGCCCAATGTGGGCCTGGCCTCTGCGCCTCCTCTGTCGGAGACGCTCCAGCCGACCGCAGTGGTTCCCGCCAACGCCCCGCCTACCAGTCGGCAGCCGCCATTCCGGCTGACAGGCGCGCCCCCCACGCCCCTCCCCGCCTGCTGATGCATTTCCTTTTCCCGAGTCTGAGCGTGGAGACTGTTTTCCCAGTTTCCGACCTTCACTGCTCCTCTCGACTAACCCCCGTGGGTATGCTCATAAGCCGCGCCCCCGCCACTTCGGCTGTTGCCTTGGGGTGGGCGGGGAAGGAGGCAGCTCCTTGTTTGAGATCAGCTGGTACACGGGTCGAAGCCGCCGAGTTGTTGAAGGTTTTTCACTGCCACGGACCGAGTTGGCACGAGCTCTCCGGCCTGGCGGGTTCCAGGGCCGAATGCCGGTTCTGCCACGGCCCGGGAATCCAGAGCGCCAAGGCCAGCGCGGGGGGCTCTCTCCGGTGGCCTTCCCGCCCCCGGCCGCCCCTCCCGCTAGGCCCGCGTTGCCCCCGCCCCCGGAGTCCATAACAACCGTGGGCCCCAGGCACTCGCGCCTCTCAGGAGCGCGCCCACCGTCCCTCCTAGAGTTTGCCGCAACTACAGTTTGCGTCTAGAAACGAAACCCTCCGGGCGCCAGTCGTACTCGCCCGGCGTGCTTAGTCGCGAAAGCCGCGGGCCTCGGCTGGCTCCCAAACTCCGGCTCTCGACCCACTCCGGCGCCGAGAGCTCAGGCCTCCGCCCCTGCCGAGCCCGCGCGCCGCAGCCCGGGCCCACTTCAGTCAGTGTGCAGAATCACCCTTTTTCCTTTACAATAATTTTCTTAATGCTTTCAAGAGAGACCCCTCCTGCCCGACACTTAACCTAGTCCCCAGCCGCAACCAACTGAAACCAACGGCTCAGCGAAACAAACTAGGCAGCACACCGGCGTGCTGGCGACCCTGGCTGGCCCGACCCCTCCCACGAAACCCGCCTGGCTGGGAAACACACCGGCGAGCGACGACGCAGAGATCTCTTTCCTGGCCTGGCCCTCGCCTCCCTCGGACTCCAAGCCTCCCCTAGTTTCGTCCCGAGGCCCACGGCGCCCGCACCGTGGCAGACAGGCCCAAGCGATCGGCCGGCTAACTAGCCCCCCAAACGCTTGAGATTGGGGGAACAAATTAAAAGCAGCTGTTTAACATACCTTGGGAGCCTGGCGAGGAGTCCTGAATGGGGAGAACGCCCCCCACGGGCCATTGGCTCCCCGGCGCTGGCGTCAATCACCATCGGCCCGCCCCCTCCGCTTGCCCCACCCCTTCTCTTCATTGATCGCCCCTTTCCTCCAAAATAAATACAAATAATAAATTAGCCTCGCGTGAGAGGCGCTTCTGTAGCAGAGGCCCCTATCTCTCCCACACCACCACAAGTTTCTTGAGGCCTTTGGACTGGAGGGAGACCTGGAACTTGACCCGCGGGGGGAGGGGGCGCGGAGGAGGAGCTAGTAGAGCTACTACAGCCCCACTTCCTTTACACACGCATCTCGTTTGGAATTGGGCAGAGGGAGGCGATAGGGACACCCTAGGATTTGGCTGGGAGCATCCCGACTCCCCTGGCTGTGTAACCTAACCCTTTCTGGTAGGCACCAGCCTAAAAATGAACTGTGTAAGCAGGAAATCCTGCTTTCAAGGCAACAGGCACTAGTCTGAGCACCTACCCTGTGTTAGGCAGACACATTCATACCCCACTCGCTGATGGGTGCGATTGCAGAGACTAGATGAAATCCTTGCTCTGCACCTTCCAAGGGCTCTGAGGAGATGCCACAGAAAGAGCTAAAGGCAGAAATGTTTATATAAACATATCCATAGGAACTTAGAGCAGGGAGATTCTTTCTAGCTGAAGAAAACTAGAGAAATGTTCCTCATGAAGGAGGTGGTACTCAGGTCTCTTTTAAAATAATTTTTTTATTTAGTGATTTGAGAGAGAGAGAAAGGAGAAAGAGAGAGAATCATCAATTTGTTGCCCCACTTATTTATACATTTATTGGTTGATTCCTTTGTGTGCCCTGATCCAGGGATAGAACCGAAACCTTGGGGTATCAGGTCATTCCAATCAACTAAGCTGCCCAGCCAGGGCTCAAGTTAGGTCCTAAATTATTTCATCAGGCAGAAATGGAGATATGTCATTTTCAACAAAGGACACAAAAGAGTAAATGCAAAACATTATTAAGGGCCTTCTAGAGTGGCTCAAGTCATGAAAATTAGGGTTGCAGGATGGGACCAAATAGTAAAATACTTTAATACCTGATTAAAATTCTTAGAATTACACAACAGAATGTACAAGCACTATAGTCATAGGACTATAGGCCCAGAACTATGGATTCAGCATTCCAGTACCTGGATAAGTTCTGAGGGTGGGTTAAGTGAGGGCTACCTACATGCAGCAAGGTGAGGCACAAAGGGTGTTTTAAATACTGAGTTTGGAGACTGCAGAGGTGCATCTTCTGGTGGAAGAAGTAGGTGGGAAGAACCAAGAGATGGCTACTTTTCTCTCCCAGCACCCCAATCCAGAAAACCTTCCTTACCTTCAGTAGTCCTCAAGTCAAAGTCCTCTGACTCAGATCTTTTCTTGAATAATTTGCATTGTCATAACTTTCAACCAAAAGGAGTTTATGAGGGGGCAGAGGCTACCTCACATGTTTGTGCTAAACAGAGCTGAGCCTGAGGCCAGGGCTCATAGTGAGGAAAAAGGACCTATTGTTTGAGGCACCCAGAAAAACTAGGAAAGTCTCCTCAGGAAAGGTAGCCAGTGTGGATGAGTTATTGTATGCCAACTGTGAAGGGCCTTGAGTCCTGTGGGCAGAATGGGGACTTCCGGGGAAAGTATTTGGTATCTTGCTCCCCAGTGTGTCATCAGTTTGGTTCAAATAAACTCAAAAATGCAAAAAAAAAAAAAAAAAAAAAAAAGGTGGGGTCTGCTGCTGGTTAGACTGTCCAAACAATCCAGGTGAGATGTAATAAAGGACTTAACCAGGGCAGTGGCCATAAGCAAGCAAGAATAAAAAAGGTGAGATGTGTTTGAGAAATTCTCAAGGGAACTGGGTGACTGATTCTGTGTGGGTAACAGAGGAAAAGGAGTCAGTGGCCTGGTGTTTGAAGAGGGAGAAGAGCTTGAGGCTATTGGTTAGGTAATCTGGGTTCTAAATTTAGCCTGGCCAGTGATTGGTGATATATTTAGGCAAGTCCTTTCCTCCCTCTGGGCCTGTCCCCGCCCCCCCTCCCTGAAATGGGGTGTTAATTGAAGTAGAAAGACAGGGTCTAAAAGCCCTTTTTTCACTCAAGAGTCCATGGGGCTAGAGGTCAAGGGAAGGAAACTTGACACTAAGCAGAGAGGGCAGGAAGGGAGAAATACTGATTTGGAAAGGACAGTGGGTCATAAAGATGCAGCAGGCACTAGAATCTGGGTGGTAGGTTGGTTGACAGAATCACTGAGGGAAAAGGGTCTGAAGGGAGAAAGGCCAAGATATAAGGACTGTGTATTCAGTGGAAGGCCCAGCACCTGGCAGGGCCATGAGGGTTGAGATTTAGTCTCAGAATGGGGGCTCCCTAGGGTGAGGACCAAGTATTATTGTATCAGAACAGAGATCACCTGATATCTGGAACCCCATAGCAGATTTCTGCTCCATTTCCTAAGAAGCTGTGGCCTAGTTGAAGGCATAACAGATACTGTGTGAATATGAGATGAGACAGAAAGAACATGAGTCTAGAATGGATCCCAGTTAGTCTCTTGTGATCTGTGGATCAGCCTCCTGTCCTGTCTAAGAGGATAACATAGCAATCCTTGCCCTATTGTGAAGATCAAATGTAATGATATTTAATTCACCCAGTGAGATTCTGAACTTCTGTGGAGGCCAAAGGTCCATTCATTTGATTGTAAGTCTGGACAGCACATGGTATACTGTGGATGAACTTACTTGTGGAGAATTTACAATTAGAATAGTTAATCCCACTCAAGAGAACCAGGCTTCACTGATACTCCCTGTCTTCCTAAGCGCACCATGCTGGTGGAAATCTCTTCTTGAACACCCTTTAGACTGAGTTCCACTAGGACAACCACTCTAATTCACCACAGCAGTTGAGCACGGAGACCCTCTGGGAGGGGTTTAGCAATTGTTTCTGATTCAGTACATGGATGCCTGCACAACAGAGCAAGTCCCAGACTCTTTGGGAAAGTGAGTATAGTAAAACCTCCATCTAACAGACTAATTTGGGTAAGGGGATGTCCGTTAATGCCTAAAATCCATACACATGCACACACACATGCACACACACACTAGCTGTACCCGGCCACGCGTTGCTGTGGCTCAGCCTGGTTAAATGGAAAAGAAAGAAAAGAGAAAGTGCACATTTCTAATATGTTTAACTGCATAATGCTTGTGGGTATACAATGCGCCCTCCTGGGCGGCTAGCCCTGGCACACCGCCGCCCCTGCCCTGCCCGGCTGGTCTGGCCTCACACACATGTGCCTCTGCAGTGTGGGCCTGCACCCCTGATCCCCACCAGCAGCCTGTGCCCTACACTCCTGACTCCTACTGGCAGGGGCCGTCGCTGAGCCACCCGAAAGCCAGAGGAAAAAGGAGCCGAGAAAGCTCCCAGCCCTCATCTGCCACACTCCCCGCGAGCCCTTGGCCGATGTGGGGAGGACCTTAGTGGCCACCCACGCCCTGAGCCCTGGCCCAGCCCCGACCCGAGGCCCAGCCCTGTGCTGGTTGATATTTCACAATATGATAATTGGCACACTGATTGAATTCCATCCCTGGCAGATCAAGTGAATTCCAAAATTCTGTTGGATAATTAACCACTTCATCTGCTTCCACAACAGTGTTGACAGATTTGTATGTGACTGCCTGGCTTTAAATGTTAGACTAAGTAATATTGTCAAGTTCGTAGCATATGTTGCTTTTATGTCCAACAGATGGCGCTGTTTTTCAAAAAAGCATGTTTTTACCTGTCACAGGTGTGACATCTATATAATGTAGGTATATAAAAACATGCACGTATTCAAATGCAACATTGTGTCAAAATTTCAAAGCAATGGGTGAAGAACTTTCAGAGATTTGACATTTTGAACAAATGAACATTTACATCTAATAAAAGAGTAATATGCAAATAAACAGTCTCTCCAGGATGCCTAAGCCACACCCACCAGCCAATCAGAGCGGCTGTATGCAAATTAACCCAGCCAAGATAGAGGCCAGCAGCCACGGAGCTAGACTAAACAGCAGGCTTCCGTTGCAACTGCCTGCCTAGGCTGGCTGAGCCTCTGCTCACGGTAACAATGTTTCAATTATAGAAGACACAGAGCTAAAACAAACAGGAGGCTTCCTTGCTTGCCTAGGCCTCCACTCAAGGCAACAAAGTTTCAATTATAGAAGATAAACCCCAGAAACCTGATTCTAGCCAGCCTCACTGGGACGTTGGGTCAATGGGAGCTGTGGGCAGCCTGAAAGTCTGAAAACGGCCCCCAACCCCTCACTCAGGCTGGCCAGGTACCCCATTAGGGAATCAAACCCTGAAGGGACTGTGGACAGCCTGAAAAGGCCCCTCAGCTCCTCACCCAGGCTGCCCAGGCACCCCAGTAGGGACCCAAAACATGAAGGAACTGTGGGCAGCTTGAAAACGGCCCTCAGCCCCTCACCCAGGCTTGCCACACCCCAATGAGGTAAGGGTCCACATTGGGGGGCTTGGCCAGCCTGCAAACAGCCATCAGTCCTCACCCAGGCTGGCCAGGCACACCAGCAGGTGGACATTCCCCGAGGGGTCCCAGACTGTGAGAGAGCACAGGCTGGGCTGAGGGACCTCCCAAGTGCACAGAGCAGCTGCAGGGCGGAACAGCGCAGGACCCAGGACCGGTGAGTGGGAAAGAGGCGGCAGGGTTGGCGACCTGCTTGGTGGCTCCCCAGGCCCTTTGAGGGGCACCAGGGAGCAGGTAAGAGGTGGCGGGGGGTCTCGGCCTTCTTGGCGGCTGCCCAGGCCCTTTGCTGGACACCGGGGAGCAGGAAAGAGGTGGCAGGGAGTCGGCCTGCTTGGTGGCTTCCCAGGCCCCTTGCAGGGCACCGGGGAGCAGGAAAGAGGCAGTGGGGGTTGGGGGCCTGCTTGGCGACTTCCCAGGCCATTTGTGGGGCACTGGGGAGTGGGAAAGCAAGGTAGCAGGGTACCAGTGAGTGGAAAAGAGGCAGCGGGGGTGTCTTGGCCTGCTTGGTGGGCTGCCCAGGCCCTTTGCGGGGCACCGGGGAGCAGGAAAGCAAGGCTGCAGGGGCTGGGGTCCTGCTTGGTGGCTCCCCAGACCCCTTGGCGGCACCAGGGAGTGGGAAAGGAAGGCAGTAGGGGACAGGTGAGTGGGAAAGAGTTGGTGGCCTGCTTGGCGGCTCCCAGGTCCTTTGGGGGGCACTGGGGAGCGGGAAAGCAAGCTCTTGGGGGCTGGGGGCCTGCTTGGAGGCTCCCCAGGTCCCTTACGGGGATCAGGGAGCAGGAAAAGGCTGGCCTGACCACGAGGTGGGGTTTTCCCTGCTTTCTGGTGGCTGGAGGAAGATGGGCAGTAGGCAAGCTTGGGAGGCAGGCAGCACCCAGCCCTGGCCACAGCTCAAAAAAGAGAACAACATGCAGGGGAGGGCAAGAGTCTGAGAGATCAACATAGAGGGGGTGCCTGCTCCA
>PVJC01003652.1:0-28581 GCA_004026665.1 Murina feae | reverse complement strand
AACACACACTGGAGGACTGCTCCAAGCCTCAGATGCAGCTGGGGGCAGGTCCCCAGTGGCGACACACATACACACACACACACACACACACACACACAGCGCCTGGCAGACTGGGGCCATCATAGGACATCCACTGAGGGGTTCCAGACTGTGAGAGGGGGCAGGCTGGGCTGAGGGACCCCTTCTCTCCCCCCCCACCCCGTGCACGAATTTCGTGCACCGGGCCCCTAGTATTTGTATAATTATAATTAAGTATGTGTAAAAAGTTTAACTCCACAGAAAAGTTTCCTATATGTATTATTGTAATTTTAAATTTATACTGAATTGGTCTAGTAAGTGTATGCATTAACCAGTCACTGTGAGTAAACAAATGCACACATCTGAGGTGTGGCTTAGCGCATGTGGGAACATCAGCCTGCATGTGTTAAAACTGCCACAGAGCCAACTAAGTGTGGCTCAGTGGTTGAGCGTCAACCCATCAACCAGGAGATCACGGTTAGATTCTCTGGGTCACATGCCTAGGTTGCAGGCTTGATTCCCAGTAGGGGGCATGCAGGAAGCAGCTGATCAATGATTCTCTCTCATTACTGATGTTTCTATCTCTCTCTCTGAAATCAATAAAAATATATTTATTTTTTTAATTGAAAAACTGACACAGAAAGTCACACCATGTGACAACAGAATCAATTACCAGGCATGATGCTGTATGATCCTGTGCTAATAATTCACCAAACACTGTTTATGAGCAGTGACTCTTAGGTTTAAATACGTAGACTATAGTTGTAGATGTGTAATATTTATTTATGTATGCAAAATTACTACAGTGTTTTTCCAACATATGGCCTAGTCACTAAAATTTGTTAAAAACAACAATGAATTAATAACAAAAAATAACCTGTTAATTTAATTATAAGTAAATCTTGGTTAAAAGCATTTTAAAATTAACAGGGAATTAATTTTCCCATATGACATACGGACAAGAAATTTTGTCCATTAAATCTAAAGTCAGTTAAATCGAAATCCAAAAAATTGAGGGTTTATTGTTTGATTTGGCGATATTGGTCCTCCCAGCTGCATTTAAGGTTGCGTCCACCCCGCCTTTCTTTCCTCTACCTTATCCGTGAGGACAATGCAGTGAATGGATCTGGGTAAGGGCCTTCCTTAGAGAAGTCACATTGATAAGCTAGGTTCTCATTCCCAAAAGGCCTCTTTTGTATGTTAGGGATTACTATCCTATTGTAGCTGAGAAAACTGAGGCTCAGAGTAGTAGAGTGATTTGTCCACGTCACCAAGGCAAGTATGTCTGGGCCCAAAACCTGAGCTTTGAACATCCCCCCATGTGCTGTCTCCATAAATGCTAAAGCCCATGATCTAGGTTGGTACTTCTGGAGGAAAAGAGTCTCCCCTCTTACTCCACACTCCAACAGAAGTTTGTCCCCAGACAGGGCTAAGTGATTTCTGGCCCTTCTAAAAATATTATCATTGAAGAAGCAAGGTTTGTCATTCAAATATATATATATATATATGTTCAGCTCACATATACTCAAAACTGTCACACCTTCAAACACCCTGTGTCTCACAGACATCTCACACTCACAGCAACCCACCCTCATTTACAGAAAGGACACAGTTCTTTAGGGTCTTATGGTATGGGTGACTGAGACACAGGCCCTGCACTTCAGTGACTTTGTAAAAAAGATGTCAGTGTCAGTGATACTGTTGTAATTAATTTAGTTATTAACAATAGGAAAGGAGCAAAGGGTGGGCCAAATATTATAGGCATGTCCCTAGTGCAGCTTTGCTAAGAAGCTGCAGTGTAACACTCCCCAGTGAGCCACTGGTCTATTCCCTGCAGATCGCTGGGGGAAGGGACTGAAAGAGGGGGCGGGGGAGGGAGACAGACACATGTCCAGTAAAGTCTGAGTGAAATAGGGAAGGTACTTTTGGCTGTCAGTCACACCTGGGAACAGATTATTGACCAAAGTAGGCATGGCCACCATAAGCGTGGGAAGATTGAGGATATTTAATCCCCTGAACAAAGGAGTTCACTCTCTTGGCTCCTGGCCTTCTTGGTTCTTTTGGGACTCTTGTTGCAGGGGGTGTGCTCTCTTTGCTCCCCTGCATTTGTCTATAGGATTCACAGCCAAGTGAACCACACAATGGACTGATGACCTACAACTAGTCTAATGCTAAACCGGACCCAATTCCAACATGAAACAGAAACTCTGGACACTAGCTTTGCTTTTAACTCTACTGAAACCCCAGCTACACTTCTTCCAGGTGTGGATTTAGGGAAATGGGACTTTGGAAACCCAGGGATATAATTCCATGCAAATAAAAATCACTCATCCTCCCATGCAAGTCTAAGAAAATTCTTTCTCAAGATATCATAAGGACCCCATACCCAGCACTCAGTGTGTAAAGGGATACCCCACTTCCACCGATACTACCAGTGTCTTGCTGACAGAATATCTGCCGGCTTATAGACCAACTATTGCCAATTTGGGAATATCTAGGTGAGGGTATTCTTGCTCCCCACCCTCAACCCAGGTTCAAGGGGAAAAGCTCAAGCTATTGTTCAGAATCCCAATTACCTACTTCCTAGCTGGATATCTTTGACTTATTTATCTTTTTGACAAGTCACTTATTTATCTTTTTAATTTTCTTATCTATAAACTAAGAACTGCAGTGGGGTGTGAGATTAAAAACAAAGTATGTTCAGCATTTAGTTAAGATTTTTCAGACTTTTTTCTTCTTAATCGCATCTGCTGCTCCCTCTTCTGAAAATTCAAATGCAAAATCTCAGAGGAAGCCAGGACAGGCCTAACAGACCCATCAATCCCACTATGTGAATAAACTCCATTTCTCTGGAAATTGGTTGGCTTATGTTGTACATATTCCACACTTCTAATATGTGGGTGGCTTTGGAGGTTTGGGATATTTTTTCCACAAAATATATTTTTATTGATTTCCAAGAAGAAGAGAGTAGATAGATAGAAACATCAATGATGAGAGAATCATTAATCGACTGCCTACTGCACTATCCACACTGGGGATCGCTGCTTCCTGCATGATCCACACTGGGCATCAAGCCCACAACCCAGGCATGTGCCCTGACTAGGAATTGAACCAGTGACTTTCTGGTTCATAGGTCGATGTTCAACCACTGAGCCACAAAAGCTGAGCCAGGCTTGGGATCTTTAGTGGGTGTTAAGACTGCTAGGTATTGCTTTGAAGTGTCTTCCCTCATTGAACATTAATTTACCCCTTCCAGCCCAAATCTAGAAAATGGATAAAACAGTATGTTCCCCAGGTTCCCTTTCTTTTCAAAGTATTTCCTTTTGTAAATCAGTTGTGGTTTTTTATCTTTTTAAAAAGCACATTTTTATTTTTTAAAAAAGCAGAATCCTTTGTTCAAATGAAATCTTAATCAGAGGCCTAATATGTAAGAGATAAAGGTGGGCCTTGCATTGGTTGAAGCAGAGACAGCCCAACCACTGCTGTCTCTATTCCTTTACCTCCCATGCATGCCTCCTCCCTATAACCCCTTCCATCTCCCTCCACCTCCTTAGGCCTCTGAAAAGGCTGATGAACCTACATTTCTGAATCCTGTTCACTCATCTCAGCCACTTCTCACTGCTCACCAGTCGATGAGAACACAGCCCAGCTTTGTCCTTGGTTACCTCTATTAATCAAAATCTTTCCCAGGCTTTTCTTCATCCTCCCTTGAGTGTTGATGGCTCTCAAGGGTCTCCTCTCTTCTTGGTCTCTTCATTCTTCTTTGTTCTCACCCACTTCGAAGGATCGTAGCTTCTATCCAAACTAAGTCCCCAGGCCAGAGCCCCTCCCACCGGCCCCTCACGGCTCTAAGCCCTGCGTGTAGGTCCTTTCGGATAAAGACATTTACCCCTGGCAGAAGTGGGAGAAAAGGTGCCGCGTTGTGGAATCTGGAGAGAGAGAAAGGGCCGGGAGAAGTGGCAGCGAGTTTGGTGCTGACTCACCCACCCAGAGCCTAGGACCTGGGCAGCCATTGTCCCCTGGAGAGATAACCCCTCCCTCCAGTATCCAAGCAACCGATTCAGCCACACCCAGACTCCACCCTGAACCGTAAAAAAAGTCCTGGAGAGTCCTAAGAGACTGGCCTAAAGAGAGGCTTTTGGTCCCAGCAATTGGATCCTGAGAAACAAACTAAGTCCCCAACTGACATCTCCAGCACAGTATCTGCTGTGAACATCAGACTCCATATGTCCACTGGCTGCTGGCCACAGAACAGGTATTCATTAAAGGTCAAGGAAGTAAAACAGAGAGACCCCACAGGACAAACAGGCTGACCAAGGCTCAACTGCACATATGTAAATGCTAGAGGAAGTATAAATTAGGTGAAAAATAGCAACCAAATTAGAAGCCTGAGTTAGCCCACGATGCTCTCCTCCCAGAACACTTTTTCATCTTATGTTTGCAACTGTACAATCCAGCATTTGATTGTGGGTTCTCTTGCTTTGTTCACCAAATCTCCTGTGTGAAAGACTTGACTTCCTGAACAGATTTGGGGCTTCTTTTCTGTCTTTCCCTTTTTTTGCCTCTTTCAACACTTAAAAACAGATAGGCTCACACTGAACCTACTGATTATCTTCCCAGTGGTGAAAGCTACAAGTAACCATGGCAATGGGGTTCTTGATCTCTTTCTTTCAGATTTGGAAGACATCAATTTACTAACCTCCCTCAGAGACAGGGATATGGACAAAGACAGTGCTTCCGATACCTGGCTTATTCTGTCAGTTACTTAATCATGTACTGGGCAGGATCCAGGCATCTGCATCTTTATGGAGCTCTTGCAAGTAATAACTTCACCAACACTCAGACATGCAAAGAGGAACTCATGAGTAACCTGAATTTACAGAGCAACAGATTACAGCCTCTTCAAATAAATGACAGTTCAAGTCTACTTCCTACAGATAGATCCTTTATAATTTAATCCTGTTTCCTACACATTTTACCAAAACTCTGCCCTCTTTGATCTCTCAGATTTCAGGTGTCTCTGTTCACCGCTTATGCTTCTTGCCTCCAAGAGAATAAAAAAATCATCCAGAAAATGATCGATCATTTTCTGGCTTAATTATTTTCTCTACAGTTCAGCTCTTAAGTTAGAAACTCAAGAAAAATTTATTGGCAGATCAGGAGATGAATCCTTAGAGGGAATCTAATGTAAGCGTTAACATCAACAGCAGGTTCTTTGGAATAAGATGGTCCAGGTTCTTAGTGGCAAACTAATTTCCAGTTTTTTTCTCCTGTCAATACCTACCTCAAAAGGTTGTTTTGGCCCTAGCCAGTTTGGCTCAATGGATAGAGCGTTGGCCTGTGGTCTGGAGTCCCTGGTTCAATCCCAGCCAGGGGCGCAAGCCTGGGTTGTGGGCTCGATCCCCAGTAGTGAGCATTTGGGAGGCAGCCTATCAATGATTCCCTCTCATCATCATCATCATCATCATCATTCTCTCTCTCTCTCTCTCTCTCTCTCTCTCTCTCTCTCTTTTTCTTCTCTGAAATCAATATATATATATATATATATATATATATATTTAAAAATTTGAGAGTGAATGAAATAATTCCTAGAAAGCACTTTAAACACCTGGACAGTCAAGAACCCAGTAAATGTTAACTGCTATAATTTTTAAGAACACCCTAATATTTGCACACATTCCAGGCCAGAACAGTCCCAGCTTGGCAGGCTGTCAATAAGGAGTAGCTCTCTGGCATGGGGAATAGGCCTGTATGGATAAAGCTTCTTGTTCCATTCTAAGAGAGAGATGCAAGTGATTCAAGATCTTCCCACAAACATGAGTGTACCCATATGCATGTAGTGTCCCTAGGAAAACGACCCCTTTAGTACTCTACACACCTAAAGTCCCTACACAAGGAGATCCTATTTGGGAGAATCAGTCACCATCTCTGTCACCCTTCTAGTCTACTACATGCAACATGAGCTCAAGATCAATGACCTGGAATTTTAAGAACTGTTTATGCCCTGAAAGAGAACTACAAAAAGTATGTAGTTTCAAAAGACTATATTTTTGAGAAAGCATTACAGTGAAGAGGTCAAAGTCTTTTGTAAGCAGACTAACTTCAGCTCTAGTTCTAGAGTAAATCACTGTAACCCTCTGGGCCTTACCTTCTTCATTTATATAGAAATGGAATGGAAAGAAAATAATCTTTCATTGGATTATTGTAAGGTTTGAATGAGGTAATGAGAAGAAAAGCACCAAGCATAGAGATTGGCACCCCATAAGCACTCAACTGGTACTGATTCCCTATTTCTGCCCAGAGCTAAGGTCATGGCTTACAGGTAAGGTAGATGGCTTTCAGACCTGAAAGTCTCAGATATTGAGGCCTTGAGTCCCTCCCTGCCTCTCTATCCCTCCCAGACCAGCTCTTACACCCTCTCCTTACCTTCCCAGCCCCACAATGCTACCAAATTGATGAAGCTAAAAGGGTTTGATCATGTCAGTATATTTATATGTAAACACAAAACTACTGGTATAAGATACTGAATATGAACATTTACAATTATTTTCTGAATCTGACTCAATCCATTGACATTAAATACAAAAGGAAAAGATTGTAAAATAAGAACATATACATTCAAGAGCTTATTACAGTATAAAGTTATTGAGGTCTGATCAGCTACCAACCTCATCTGTGATGGAGGAAGCTTTAGGGGTTCCTGGGATGGATTTTCTTGGGAATACAGAGCACTGGGGACTCAATTTTATCCCTGGTACATCAGGCTGGTAGGCTGGGAGCAGACAGGGGTAGGTTAAGTGAATGGGAAGGAAATAGTAATTGCAGGGGGACTGCTATACCCAGCACAGAGTTAAGATTTTTTCTGTCATACAGCCCACCCAGCTTGAGGGTCAGGGTCTGGCAGGTTACTAGACAGAAAGAAATGGTTATTTGAGTGGATAGGACCAAGCTGCATAAGGAAAGGAACCTTTTGGCAAAAGAAAAAGGGACCCTAGCACATTCTCCCAGGGAAAGATTCTCATGGTAGTTTCCTTTCTCATAGTTAGACTCCTCTTTCCTTCTAAGAATTGCTTTTGGCTCTGGCTGCTCAGTGAGTTCATCTCTACTCCCAGGCTCCAATCTCCGAGGGGTAGGAAGAGAAAAGAGAATCACAGTGGAGGTCTATTACCAAAATCAGCAAAGTAAACGGAGGAAATCATTAGGTAAGGGCAATACATGCTGAATTAAACCAGTGTCACCACAAACTAGTATTTTTGGCTCCAAAAGGTAGCATTCTGGAGTGAGATAAATCATTACCTAAGGATGAAGGCCTGTGGCAAAAACACAAAAACTAGATGTACCTGTGTCCTCTTCCACCACTCTGTGGTCTGACAATAGGAGACATGATCCCCAACCCCAGCTAGTCAGGGATAAACAGTAGGGCACAAAAAGTAACGAGTCCTAAACTGCAACATGGAGCCCCAAGGATTTTTATAAAGGAGTAACTGTGTGTATATGTATTTATAGAATACCACCATATTGTCACATACAATATATATTATATACCCACGTATATATGGACCCATACACATAAGTGTGCGCACGCACACCCACACACACATACAGAAAAACAGAAAAACAGAAGAGACTCGAATACACACTCTAGGTATAAACGTGCTTGGCACTCGGGACGTTCTCTAGAACACATAACTTGGTCAAGCTTTCTGGGAAGGAAGGTGGATGCTCACAAAACCTCCCCATCAAATCCTAGCAATGGGGAAGGAATGGGAAAGGGACCTCCAGAAGGAGAAGGCATTGGGAAGGGGGAGGGAGTTTCCTTTCCCACTTACCTTGCTTACAGCCTCTGGCAAAAATCAATAGCCACAATTTGGTTTTAATAAGGCACAGTTCAATGGCAGTTGCTAGGAATTAACACATTGCTGCTGGCCCTTTCTAGTAACCATTTCACCACATCTACCTAGCCAAAAGGGAAGGCTGCCCTGCGTATCCCGGGAAACACAAGAAAGAGGTTCATCAATGGCTTCAGAAGTGTAACTGATGGCAGCCTATAGGCTCAGTGGTGTCCAGGGAGTTTAAGGAAGAAGGCTGGCTAGCAGGAGGAGGCTCATGGGACAGTTACTGACTCTCCATAGCCAGGCTGTTGTGTCTGGATGGCACCATGCCCTCACTTTCTGCGAACTCCAGGATTGCCTTGTAGCAAAAATAGTACTGCTCAGGGGTCTGGATACTGAAGGCCCGCTGGGTCCTCATGCGGGACACTGTCTGGAACACATTAAGGGTACCAAGCTCCTCCAACTGTGCCAGGCAGATGTCCAGTGAGCAGAAGGTACCTGAAAGAAGAAAGGAAGTAGTCACATCTAACCTACTTCTCCCCTCCCTACCCTTCTACCAAATAATCCAGGGAAGACTAGATTACTAAATTTAAAGGCAAGGGGCCTTAGGCCTGAAAAGAGTCAAAGAGGAAGGCACAGTGAGTGCTGGAAGCCAGAGAAATGAGAGGGCATATATATGGAGGTAATAGGAAGAGGCGGGAAAGTGACAATCCTGATAGAACAACAGCACTCCCACACCTGGGCCCTAATTTTCAGACTCTACAATTTCTCCATAGAGGCCTAATACAAACCTATTCTTCCTGACCTTCTCCCAAAGAGAACTCTGATGAGAAATGCCAGCAGTCTCTTCAATAATCATCCCCTTAAGGCTAAAGTTGTTAACTGGATCCAGAATGGAGAGATAAAACAAGGTGGAGACCTCCCCAGGGAGAGAGATGGGAAGGAAGCAATAGCACAGCTGAGCTCTCTGAGTCACCCAGGTGACTGATGGGGTCAGAAGATGATCATGCTGATGAATGTATAAATCATCAACCCCCAGAGGACTTGGCTTGTGCAATGTATGTTCTGGACACCCACTTAGCATTAGGGATACCAAAAATACATTAAAGAAGAATTTTTCATGGCAATTCACCACCACTGGACCAAATTCTCTCAACCTCGCAAGGAAGAGCTTGGTTATTCCTCCCCCACCCTTACTGCTTCCGGAGGCCATGAGAGCTGCATCAGGTGCATCATTACCTGTCCTGCCAATGCCTGCACTGCAATGGACCACAATGGGTGGTTCAGGGCCCTGCCCTTTGGAGTGTGCGCCCATGCTGCTGACGGCCAACCTCTGCTGGCTCCTGACTGCTCTCAAGAAGTCAATGAGAGAAGCCGCTGAGGAGGGGACACCATAATCGGGCCAGCTCAGGAATTGAAAGTGGGTCACCTGGCGTTTCTGCCGCTCCTGGGATAGAAAAAGAAGAAAAAGTCAGTGAGGTCACTTCTGCTTGCCCTGACTACCTTCAGCTTTTCTAGGTCTTGACATCCTCGGATCTCTACCACCAAGAATCCTGCCTACCACCCTCAACTTTCTCCACAAGTGCTTCTCTACAAACCCAAAGGAAAGATTTAATGTTTGGAAAGGGCAGAATGCCTATTTGTAGGATCCAGATTTTTTCTAAGTTTTATTCCTACATAATGCCACTGTTGTGTTGAGATAATATGGTTATATTGGCTCTGAATTAAATATCCTGATCCTCTTCCCAGAAAAATGGAAGTAACTTATAAGCACCCTGGAATCCTGCCTATTTCCCTTTGGATATTTTCTTTACAGTAATAGTTCTCCCTTAGTCTCAAAAAAAGTGAGAAAATAGAAACCTGGATTTACCTCTGTGTTATGAATTTCTAGCGTTGTTTTCTTATAATGGTTCATGTTCTCCACGCCTAGATTGGTCACTGTGAGGAAGCCAAATCGGATCCGAGAGTCTTTTTCTAAAGGCCAGTACTGGCCACACTTCCTCCTGCCGCCCTCCTCAAAGCTGAAGATACACAGAGCAAGGTAAGCCTTCTGCCCTTCCTCTCCACACCATTAACCATGCCCTCCCCAGGGGCAGCAGTATCACCTCTTGCATTGTTTCTAACTTACACCCTTGCTTTTTGGCAGAAAAGAAAGAAAACCTTCATTCTAAACAGATGTAACAACAAAAATTTCTGCATGTACTCATTAAGCAGATTTTTATTGAGCAACTACTATATCACTTGGCCCCTTTCCTGTGGGTACTCCTCACGTATCTGGGATAAATGCCTGGTAGACAAAGAAAGACAATAGATAAAATGTGGTGGGCCAGAATAAACTCTGCCTTGTATCTCAGCCACTGTTCATTTCCTTCCTCAATGAGGGCCCTTGAGTGATAGAAGACTAGGAAAGGCACAGATCCTAAGATGCTGGCCCTGAGGTTTATGTAAAGGCCTAAAGTCCACCTCATCACACTTCAGTGGCTCCAAATTACTCCAAGGTGATACTTCTTCCCCAACCTTCTCTCCAAATCAAAGGTGGTTGTAACAGTACCATGAGAAAGCAAAATGAGCTAACATTCTCATTAATTCTTTTCTCCTCATCTGAAATAGGTATAATTATCATAATGATAATAGTAATACTAATGAAATAGTAATTTCTGAAGTTTTGGCAGATGTGTACACCAAAATTTCAGAAACACTATTTTCATCAAGAGCTTCCTGCCTACATGAGCAGAAAATGGTCAAAGTAGCAGGGGAAGGGAGAGCAAAGGGGAACCAGTAATTCAAACACCATGCTTCGCATGTCAGTGTCTGACTTTTTAAGTATAATTTAAATGGAGTGACAGTCACTGATCTTCATATTATTTTTTATACAGCTGCCCTTTGGAAGTATTCAAAGTGAATTGTCCCATTATTTCCTAATACTTCCTTTAGTGGATAAGACCAGGATAGGCTGTAACTGGCACAGGGTCAACAGAGCCATGGATTAAAGCTTTGACAAGTTAGATCAATTTCCACCATACCCTGGCTGTTAACTTTGGATCAGCTAAAAAAAAAAAAAAAGCTACGACATCTCAAACTCTTGACCATGGCTTCCATAATCCTTATTGTGTCTAAGAGCTAAATGACTCTCTGCAATCACCCATGATGCTTGGGGAGGCGGAGGGGGAGGGTTGGGGGGGTAGGCGGAGGGGGCAGAGAGCAGTGGGAAGAAAAGTGATGAACTCACCGAGTGGTCATGACAATCACCAAGACTTTTTGCTCCCATACCATGAGCCAAAAATCACGATAAGTATTCTCCAAAGGGCCTGAAATGAAAGGAGAAGACAAGGTATGAGTGTGTTAGGAATCACATCTGCATGTTGATAAGGTCCCCAGGTAGGTTACAATGTGAGAAGCACTGTTACTGACCTCAGAGTCTTATTACCAGGGCTTCAACTATCATATCCAGACTGACAGTGTCAACTGTGTACAAGGTTATAGCTGTTTTCATTTCATCTAAGCCTTATAATCAATCACCAGTTGCCAAGTGAACTGTCCCCTTCCATATCCCATCATCTCCTCAGATTCAACATATTTGCAATTCAGCTTCTTCCTTCCAAAACTAGCTTTCTTTCTACACTTTTCCATCTCTAGTCACAGTACTGGCATTCTTCAATCACCCAATCTTAAAAAGTTGAAGTCAATTCTGACCCATCTTTTCCAAAATTGTTTTTTTTTTAATGTATTGATTTGAGAGGGGCGGGGGAAGGGGGAAGAGAGAGAAAGAGAGAGAGAGAAAGAGAAACACATCGATTTGTTGTTCCGCTTATTTATGCATTCACTGGTTGAGTCTTGTATGTGTCCTGAAGGGGGATCAAATCTGCAACGTTGGCATAGCGAGATGACACTCTAACTGTGCTACCCATTTTGGCCAGGGCCTTTACCCATTTTCTTTTATCTACCAAGTCCTTGAGATTTTTTGCCTTTGAATTGTTTTTCGTTTTTGTCCCCATCCTGATCTCCTTACTCAATTTCACTGCTATGAGAACCAGCCATATAATCTTTTGTCTGAGTTACTATACTTCCATCTTGGTTTACTTTCCTGAACAGGCTTCTCTCTTCCAATCTATCCTGGATACTCCTGCCAGTTTAATCTAAAAAATTGCTTCATCAGAATATAGACACATTATGCTCACTTCTGCCTCTATTTCCGTGCTCAAGCCATCTCTCTCATCTCCAAGGCTATTGACTTTCTACCCATTTTCAAGTGCTGCCTCTCCTTGCAGCTTTCCTGACCACCACACTCCTTGCAGGACTTCCTCAGATATTGATAGCACAGCTGGATCAAAACAGCTTAACCAAAAATGCATATGGTCTTACACCAGTCATTTTACTTTGTGAGAATTAATCACATCTCAGCAAACATGGTGCTAAGGGCAAGGGCCATGTCATCAAGTTATCCTTCGGTCTTACAACTGCACAAGATGAGTATTCAGAGGGAACTTTGAAGATACTTGTGGGCCAACAACCCCCTTTCAATCAAAGAAGTAACAGCTCAGGGTAGTTCCTTATACTTTCCTAGTGCTTTTTCCTCTTCTGGTTTCAGGGAAGTACAAGGGTTGACTTTATCCTGGAAGTTTGCTGGTTTCACTACCATTTTTGCTAACCTTTTTAGCAAGCACCAACATTGTATGACAGTAGAATTTCCGCTGTGAAGAAGTAGACACTGTGAAGCCTTGAAAGCAAACTAAATGTCTAACAAAAGAGGATTAAAGTATCGCAGATCCCTAATTTAAACAATCCATATGGTAATCTTATAAGATCTGTATCTTTTGCTCTAGAAAAGTGTGCACATGATATCATCAAGTGAAAAAAGAGATAATGTATAAAAAGAGCCCATTTTATTAGATATTTTATATGTCTCTACCTATTTATATGCATAGAAAGAGATTTAGAAAGGAGATGCTGAAAAATGTTAACATTATCTATGGGTTTCAGGGTTATGAGTGATTTTTCATCTTCAATTTCCATTAATCTCTATGCAGTGAGTTTCCAGGCACATATGTATAACTTTGCACCTCTTATCCGCCTTCCTCAATAACCTCCAATCTTTATGAAAAAACAAACAAACAAGATCTAGTGGCCAAAACATTATAGGAAGTAACCATTCCTTTAAAAATTATACTATCATCTGGTGCAAAGAATTGCAGGTAGATGACTCAAAACCAATTTGTGAGGGGTGGACTAACTTACCTTGTGTACCAATGTAAGCATTCTTCTGCTTATAGCCATCCATGAAACTGGCATTGATGTAATCTGTCTAATGATAAAAAGGAAACATCATTGCAGCAGTGTGGAATATACCATTTGTGTGGGAAAATAATGTACTAGTAGGTAAATAAAACCGAGGGTATGGCTATTCTCTTCTTGTCCGGAAAACAAAACAAAAAAAAGACAAGCAAAAAGGCCAATTCAATTCAAAACCTCACTTCCACAAATATTGCTGGAACAACTGGATATCTACATGCAGAAAAAGAAAAAAAACCAAGCTGAATCCTTCCTCACACCATACACAAAAACTAACTCAAAATGGATCACAGACCCATTTTATAGTTAAAACTATAAAACTCCTAGAAGAATCTATAGGATTAAATCTTTTTGACATTAGGTTAGACATGGCCTTCTTAGATATGACACACAAAATCACAAGCAGCAGCCTGGTCAGCAGTGGTTGAGTGGTTGAGTGAACCAAGAAATCAGTTTGATTCCCAGTAGGGACACAAGCCCAGGTTGCAAGCTCAATCCCCAGTAGGGGGCACGCAGGAGGAAGTTGATCAATGATTCTCTGTCATCATTGATGTCCATATCTTTCTCTCTCTCTCCCTTCCTCTCTGAAATGAATAAAAATATATTTTTTTAAAAAGGAGTAAGTGAATGATTATGCTATAAACAATGCATAAGGTAAGGATGAATAAAAAAAAACTGTGCTAATGTTATGCTTATAGATTTTTCTGGTTTAGAATAAACTTTCCAGTGACATCACCATGTACTTAAAAGGAAATAAAAATGATGTGCTCTAGAAAACTGTTATATTAACTCAAAAAGTAGATCCAAATGAGGACAAAATACTGATGTTAAATGTTTGAACATTTTCACTAAATATCTCTACTAATGCATTATATGTGATCATATATATATGATTTCAGAGATAGAAACACTGATGAGAGAGAAACATCAATCGGCTGCCTCTTGCACACGCCACAATGGGGATCAAGCCAACAACCGAGGCATGTGTCCTGACCTAAAAACGAACAGGTGACTTCTTAGTGCATGGGATGATGAGCACCTGAGCGACAACCAGCCAGGGCAATAATTGAACATTTATCAGGCACCTACAATATATCAAACCTTGTACTATCAGCCTTTACATAAAGTATGTTATTTAATCTCCACTTACTACTATAAGATGGACATATAGGGACTTGCTTATAGTAACAATAGACTAGTATGTAGCAATATTAAAACTCAAACAGTATAGAATCCATGTTCTTTCCACTATAGTATTAGTAAGCTTCACTTTGTAAGGGGCTTTCCCTCGGTACTCCTGAAAAGATGGAATTTATCTGTCTACCTGAGTGTGGCCACTTCGTTTTATCAGTTTTACTCTTGTTTGGTCCAGGCAAGGTACATCCCCATAGCGGTTCTTCTCTAGGTTTCCTGGAGACCTGAAGAAAATGAAATAAACAAGCAAAATAAAGAAAAAGAAAAAGTGGGAGTAGTGTGTATATGTATGTACAAAACTTGGCAGTGCTAAGGTGGATGTCAGTTACTGTCAGGGGCAGGTATATTGAGCTTTTCATGATCTAATCTATACAATTCCATATCATTTAATATTTTAATAGTAAGTAAGTACTATAGAAGTATTTTCATTTAAAAAAGAAAAAAAGAGAAATAGAGGTACAACACCAATAAAATCTAGCTGCAAATAAAATTTTCTACTACTCATTTCCAAAAAGATTTCCAAAATAAATCTCTTAAGTTCCAGTTTAACAAGGAAGGTTGATAATATGTTTGGTACCAGTCCGTCCAGCAACCTCATTAAAAAAGGAAGCCCTTCAGTTGTGGCTCAGTTTTGAGCATTGACCTAGGAACCAAGAGGTCACAGTTCAATTCCTGTTTGGGGCACATACCAAGGTTGTGGGCTTAGTCCACACTGGGGTGTGTTCCTTCCTCATCCATGTTTCTATTTCTCTATCCCTCTCCCTTCCTCTATTTCTAGAAAATTCTATATAATAAAAACCTAATATGCTAAGTGTCCAGTTGTTCAATTGTCTGTTCAACTAAAGCGTAATATGCTAGTGATATGCTAAGGCCGCTCAACCACTCGCTATGATGTGCACTAACTAGAAGGAGGCAGACACTCTGACTAGTAGGTTAGCTTGCTGCTGGGGTCTGGCCGATCAGGACTGAGCAAGATGCACTTTGGAGCCCTCCTGCAGTCCCTTCCTGGCTTGCCAACCTCCGTCCCTCCCTGGATCCGATCATGCACCAGTGGGGTCCCTCAACCTGGCCTGTGCCCTCAGGACCCCTCAGGGGATGTCAGAGAGCCAGTTTCAGCCAATCTCGGAAGCCAGGCCCAGGAACCTCGCTAGTGCACGAATTTGTGCACTGGGCCTCTAGTAAAAATAATAAATAAATAAATAAATAAATAAATACATTTTAATAAAAGGAACTAATCAGTACAAACCCAAAAATGACAGCAGAGACAAAGTAGACAAAGAGGATTAAACACATCTAAACTAATAAAAGCGTAATATTAAAATTAACCGTTTCTTTGGGACGGCCTAAGCCACGCCCACCAGCCAATCAGAGTGACTGTATGCAAATTAGCCCAGCCAAGATGGCGGAGGCCGCAGCCCTGGGCTCCGCCATCTTGGGAGCCTGGGTCCTGGGAAGGTATCTGGCGCCCTGGGCCGCCAGATGCCTTCCCCAGCAGAGAAGCCTTCCGGGGAAGCAGGGACCAGCCGGCGGGACCCCGTTGCCCCCTGCTGGGAGGCTGATCCGGTGGCCAGTGCCACCGGAACAGCCTTCCGGAGGAAGCGGGAACCCGCAGCCCCCTGCTGGGAGGCTGATCCGGCCAGAACGGACTTCCGGGGGAAGTGGGACCCCACAGCCCCTTGCTGGGAGGCCGAGTTGGCCGGAACGGCCTTCCGGGGGAAGCGGGACCCCGCAGCCCCCTGCTGGGAGGCGGATCCGGTGGCCAGCACCACCGGAACAGCCTTCCGGGGGAAGCGGGAACCCGCAGCCCCCTGCTGGGAGGCCGATCCGGTGGCCAGCGTCACCGGAACAGCCTTCCGAGGGAAGCGGGACCCCGCAGCCCCCTGCTGGGAGGTCGATCTGGTGGCCAGCAACACTGGAATGGCCTCCCAGGTGGAGAAGCCTGGGGGGTGGGGGGACCCCATGCCCCCTCCTGGGAAGCCTATGGGGTGGCCAGCACCACTCCATTGCTTCCCAGGTAATGGCCCAGAGGGTCAGTGGGAGCTGTGGCCAGCCTGAAAACTGCCCTTGGCCCCTCATCCAGGCTTGCCACACCCTCTGGGGTGAGGATCTCCACTGGGGAGCTTGACCAGCCTGCAAACAGACATTGGCCCCTCACCCAGGCTGGCCAGGCACACCAGCAGGTGGACATCCCCAGAGGGGTCCCAAACTGTGAGAGGGCACAGGCCGGGCTGAGGGACCCCCCTCCCCCACCACCCCAGTCTACAAATTTTTGTGTACCGGGCCCCTAGTCTTAACTAATAAAAGCGTAATATTAAAATTAACCATTTCTTCGGGACGCCTAAGCCACGCCCACCAGCCAATCAGAGCGACTGTATGCAAATTAGCCTAGGCAAGATGGTGGAGGCCGCAGCCCCGGAGAAGCCGCACACAGGGGCTCCCTCCCTAGGAAGGCATCGGGCGCCCTGGGCCTGCCAATGCCTTCCCAGGGAGGGAGCCCCGGTGTGCGGTTTCTCCGGGGCTGCGGCCTCCTCCATCTTGGAAGCCTCCGTCCTGGGAAGGCATTGGACGCCCTGGGCCAGCCGATGCCTTCCCAGGCAGAAGCCCGTGTGCCCTGGCCACCCTATCAGTTCCCAGGTGGAAGACTCGAGGGTCAATGGGAGCTGTGGCCAGCCTGAAAACTGCTCTCAGCCCCTCACCCAGGCTTGCCACACCGCATGGGGTGAGGGTTCCCAGTGGGGAGCTTGGCCAGCCTGCAAACAGACATCAGCCCCTTACCAGCAGGTGGCACCCCAGAGGGGCCCCAGACTGCAAGAGGTCACAAGGCCAGGCTTAGGGACCGCCCCCCCCCCCACCCCCGCTCAGTGCACAAATTTTTGTGCACCGGGCCCTTAGTTTAATTATAAATTTATAATGCCTTACCACTTTGGCCTCATGTGTTCCCCCTTCAGCGACCCTAACATTTGGTACTACAACATGAGGGGGTTTCATGGGGATGGGGAGCCATCGCTCTGGTTTCAGTCACCCTGAGTTTGCTATTTGGAGAGCAGGAGGCAGCTGCTCAACCTGGGCTTACTTTCGAATTCTACTTGGTTGACTCCATTGCCAGCCTTGATTAGGCCTCCCTCCCTCATGGATCCTCCTGAACCAGCCAAGGAGGATGCTGGATCAGGAATCTCTCCTTCTCCATTGCTGACCCTCCATCCCACACCGTCCAATCTACTCTAAGTGAGTAACCTCCCACAATTTCCCTCATCTTGAGTCTTCTGCCCATTCTCTCTCACTGACTTCTTTTTAAAAAAAAATATTTTATTGATTTTTTTTTTTTTTACAGAGAGGAAGAGAGAGGGATAGAGGGTTACAAATATCTATGAGAGAGAAACATCAATCAGCTGCCTCCTGCACACCCCCTAATGAGAATGTGCTTGCAACCAAGGTACATGCCCTTGACCAGAATCGAATCTGAGACCCTTCAGTCTGCAGGCCAATCCTCTATCCACTGAGCCAAACTGGTTAGGGCTCTCACTGACTTCCTAAAAGTCTCTCATCTCGAAAGTCCTAGCACTAGGCCAGAAGACTCCTCAGCCGTTTGGCTTTGAGTCCTTCTGGATTAGAGACCTCCCAGTCTGGAGGGTCACCTCCTCGTTTCTTATGGTGATTTGTTTAGCACTGGGGATGCCTGCCCTAAACGGTCACCTTTGGATTTGTGGTCTTTTACTCACCCTTCCATTCTTGTGGACCACGCTACACTCATGGGGGAAATCATGCCCAAGCACTGCATTTTCTTTCTCTTTTTTTAAAAAAATATATTTTACTGATTTTTTACAGAGAGGAAGGGAAAGGGATAGAGAGTGAGAAGCACCGATGAGAGAGAAACATCGATCAGCCAACTCTTGCACACCCCTAATGGGGATGTGCCCGCACCAAGGTACATGCCCCTGACTGGAATCGAACCTGGGACCTTTCAGTCCACAGGCTGACCCTCTATCCACTGAGCCAAACCGGTCAGGGCTGCATTTTCTTTTGTAACACTGTTTGGTCACAATATAAACTAGATAATAAGTCTCAATGGCCTGAAAACAGCACTTTAATTTTAACACATTGTGTGATTTAGATAATTGCTGTCAATTGCAATGGAATATGGTCAGAGATTCCTTACGTGCAGGCCTTTTTCACCCTTTAGTCTTGACCCTCTCTCAGTCAGTCCTGCTCTACCCATCAGATCCTTCTCCTTCACTCAAAACATCATACCCCTAACACTTCTGATTCTGAATCTACTTTTGACCCAGCAGACCCACTGACCTCCCTCACCTGCAGTAGATTCCCAAAACCCAGGCCCTCCTAACCAGCAACCATCCTCTCCCCCAGCCCCTGAGAGCCCAAATCCTGAGATTGCGAACTCCAAAACAGCCTTATGCCGCCTAATACTCGCTCTCGGGGTCACCCAAAGACCGCCTTCCTCAACAGCCTCTTCTATTCTCAAGCCTATTCTACTCCTGAGGGAGGCAGCAGAAACTGAGGGCATAGTCCCAGTCCATGTCCCATTCTCTGTCCAACTTCACACCGATTGAGAGGCATCTCAGGTCTTTTTCCACTGACTCAACCACCTTTACTAAGTAATTTGAGTGTCTGATCCAGTCCTATGACCTGACCTGGCACAACATCTATGTCCTCCTGTTCTCCTTTCTCACCCCAGAGGAGAAAGAGAGCACCTGGCTAGCAGCTCAGGACCATGCCCATGCCCTCCACAGAAAGGACACAGCGGCAAACCCGGTTGGTGCTGACACATTCTCCCAAACTTAGCAGAGATGGGACTATCAGATTACTTCTCCAGGGCGCCAAATCTATAGCCATATAATCACCCGTCTCATTGCTGAACTCATAAAGGCTGCCCATAAGATGGTCAACTATGATAAACTTCATGAAATCACTCGGGGCCCTGATGAAAACCCAGCTCTGCTCCTCTCATGGCTCACGGAGGCCTTACAGAAACTTAACATCTTTAGACCCCATCTCCCTACAGGGAACTGTCTTCTGAACAATCTTTTATATCACAACCAGCTCCCAACATACACCATAAATTTCGAAAAATAGACACAGGTCCACAAACCCCTCAAAAAGACCTCGTTAATCTGGTCTTTAAGGTCTTTAATAATAGAGATGAGAAGACCCAAATCCAAAAACAACAGTGAAATCAGGCCAAGACAGAGGCCCAGAAGGAGGCCTTCCAAAGTGCCCCAAACAAAGTGCCAGTCCTCCAATCAAGAGTAAGTCAGGGGCTAAGCCTCCTCCAGGCCGATGCTTCAAGTGAAACAAGAAAGGACACTGGGCCAGGTCCTGCTCAGACCCGAGATCCCCGCCTGGGCCCTGCCCAAGGTGTGGAAGAGAACACCACTAGAAATCAAACTGTAGTCTAGCCCCTCCAGGTCGGACCTCAGCCAGTCCAGCAAGGCTGTCCTCTGGATCTGGTTTGGGGTGCCTAGACCTCTTGAGACTGACCATTGAAGACTGAAACTGCCCAGGCCCTGACAAGGCCTCACAGACTTATATCACCAGGACAGAGCCTCAGGTAATGATTGTGGTAGCAGGTAAGTCGATCTCCTTTTTAATTGACTCTGGGGCCACTTATTCTGTCCTCCCCAAAGTTGCTGGAACCCTTGTCCCATCCTCAATCTCTATTATGGGGGTTGATGGATTAATCTCACAGCCATTAGTTACCTCACCTCTACACTGCATCTTACTAAATTTCCCCTTTATTCACTCTTTTCTCGTTCTACCTCCATGCCCGACTGGGGCTACTGTGCATCTCCTCATAAAGCCAAGTTGTCTCGAACCACAGTCACCTACCTCAGTTTCACTCTCACCCCACAGAGCCAAGGCATTACCTTGAATCTTAAATGTCTTATCTCTTCCATGACTGTCCCCTCCTCTAGACAAGAAATACTCTCGCTTTCTTGGGTTCCCTGGATACTCTCACCTTTGGGTTCCCAACTTTAGTCTTCTTGGAAAACCCCTTTATGATGAGCAAAGGGACTCCTCACTGAGACTTCAGATCCCAAATTCAGCATTCTCACCCTCTTTAATGCTCTGAAAACTGCTCTCACCTCAGCATGTTCTCACAACCTCACCCCCTTCCCAAAGAACAACTTTCTTTACTGCAAAATTGCAAACACTTTCTTAACAGTCCTGCTATTATCAGAAGCTGAACTCATTATCACCCAAACCTTAGCATGTTATTTCTAAGGAAAAATGTGGCAGCTTTAAATCCAAGCAGCTGGAGGCCTGGAAACTGCAGTCCTAGAATAGGCTGCAGGGTTTGCTCCATCCTCCCCCTACCTGCTCTCCAGCCTCATAGGCCTATACATAATTTTCCAAACTCTTTGTTAACTTAAAGCCTTTGGAGCATTGCTGAGTTAAATGATAAAATTCTAAATATTTTTTAAATAACAAAATATTGAAACTGATTGCTAGACAAGTTTTAAATTCACCTGCTCTTAGCTTTTATTACAGACTAGAGGCCCGGTGCACAAAAATTTGTGCACTCAGGGGGGTCCCTCAGCCCAGCCTGTGCCCTCTCACAGTCTGGGACCCCCTAAGGGGATGTCCACCTGCTGGCTTAGGCCCGCTCCCTGGGTGATTGGGCCTAAGCTGCAGTCAGACATCCCTCTGACAGCCCAGGAGCCCTCAAGGGATGTCCACTTGCCAGTGGGGAGCAGGCCTAAGCTGCAGTCAGACATCTTTAGCATTGCCAAGGAGGCGGGAAAGGCTCCCACCACCACCATTGTACTGGCAGCTGCCAGCCTGGCTTGTGGCTGAGCAGAGCTCCCCCTGTGGGAGTGCACTGACCACCAGGGGCAGCTCCTGCATTGAGCATATGCCCCCTGGTGGTCAGTGTGTGTCATAGTGACCAGTTATTCCCAGTCGTTCTATTGTTAGGGTCAATTTGCATATTACATTTTTATTATATAGGATGGTCTCTTGTACTTTGTTGAAGGTATATTTTCCTGAAAGTAAGAGCATGTTTAAAATATGTTGACAAATGTCAACCTAAGAAATGCTATTTGTTTACTTTTTGGCTAAGCTTGTTATTTGTTACTTGTAAAAAGTTTGTCCAGTGAGTCAGAATCTGATCACCTGTGACGTCCGAAGGGACCCCTTCTCTCCTAGTAAGTTAAAGCAACCCTGCCCAGGTTCTCTCCTGTTGCTTACATCCTTATATCTGAGCCTAGACTTTCTTTATTTCCATTGCTCATTCACAGTCCTTGTCACTATCATTGAAAGCCTCAAAGGTCTTCCTGCTTGGAATTTAGGAACCTCTCTCCCCTTTCCTAGCCTTCTTAAGAATCATACACTGCAAAGGACACTGAGTCAGGAATGATCCCGTAACACAGGGAGATAATAAAGCAGACCAGGAGGTCAAGGCAGCAGCTCAGAGGAAGCCTCCATCTCCCCAACTCTTAGCTATACCCCATCTAACACCCAAATACACTCCAGAGGAACTTCAGAACCCATTAACTTTTGGGGCCACTCAGGTTAAAATTTCAGAGAAAATATATCCTTCCCCAGATACAGGCCCATGATATGTTACAGGCCATGTCCTAGCCTGGCCTCCCTACTGCAAGATACACCAAAACCCGCTCTATGTGTTACTCTGTATCTCCCCAAGGACAGGTTATATTAGACCTCATTCTTTCCCCACTCATCAGGCCAGGGGCCAAATCCCTGGACAAGACTGGCAAATTAACTTCAATCAAATATCTCTTAATCCTCGTAGATGCCTTCTCAGGCTGGGTAGAAGCCATTCCCTACTGTGTCCGACCCACCTCATTACAATCAGATAATGGACCTGCTTTCAGATCTCAAATGACTCAACAGGTCTCCTCCACTCTGAACATCCAGTGGAACTAACACCCCTACAGGCCCCAATCTTCAGACAAGGTAGAAAAGGCGAATTCCTTAATTAAGTCTCACATAACTAAATTAACTCTCAAAATCAAAGAACCTTGGAGTACTCTCCTACCTCTAGCTTTTATGTGTGTCAGGGCAACCACCTGTGCACCCTTCTTTTTTAGTCCCTTTGAAATCACGTATGGGAAACCCTTCTTATTAGGAAACTTCCTTTTCACAGAGATCTCTCTAGGAGACTATGTCCCCATTTTAAATCTCGTCTAAGTTACTTAGAACATGCTGATCAGGTGCTCCTCCATCTTTTACAGGAGACATCCCCCTACTCCTCTACAGCCAGGGCACTGGGTCCTCCTAAAGGAAATCCATCCATCAAATAATTTACAGCCCCGATGGCAAGGCCCTTATCAGGTACTCCTAACTATCCCAGCTGCAGCTACACTATTGGACACACCCCATGGTTCCACCTTTCTAGATTAAAACCCATCCACCATCAAATGAACTGGAGTCCCCTAAGTATCACAGCCACCAGATCAGGTCCACCAAACTACACCTTACCCGCATCCCTGAAGAAGAGGATGAATCAGTGAGCAACCCTGCATGTGCCCCCTGTGCACTGACCCCAATAACCCTGACCTCCCTGCAAGCCCACCTCCTCTCCCAATGCAAACCCTCCAGGTCCTAGCTACTGTCCCCTCTCCCTTTGCATCAGGATTCTCACCTTTCTACGGGACTCCCTTCTACAAGGGGACTTCAATTACCCATGAGGTGAGATTTCCTTCTTTCTAGATCCAGAACAAATCCTTTTCCCACCAGGGGACAATCCTGATCTTGGAAGTGGGGATTAGCTCTCTTTCTCATCCTATCCCAGCCCTCCTTTCCTACTCCCGTAAGGAAATTTCTCACCCCCACTCATCTCAAATGAACACTTAACCTTACCCATTCCCTCCTAAACCAGACCAATCCAACCTTAGCTAGGAATTGCTGGCTCTGCCTTTCTCCCTCCTCTTCAGCATATACCACCATCCCTATACCAATTAATAGATGAAATCAGGCAAAAATCACTCTCACTTATAAAAAGGAAAAGGAAACTATATTTCTCAAAAAGGCAGACATCGACCTAGCTGGTTTGGTTCAGTGCCTAGAATGTTGGCCTACAGACTGAAGCAACCTGGGTTTGATTCGGGTCAAGGGCACATGCCTGGGTTTCGGGCCCGAACTCCAGTAGGGGGCGTGCACGAGGCAGCTGATCAATGATTCTCTCTCATCATTAATCTTCTATCTCTTTATCCCTCTCTCTTCCTCTCTGAAATGAATAAAAAAATATTTTTAAAAAAGGCAGACAAACTTCTAGGTAATTATCCTATAGTCCAGGCAAATCAAGCCTCCCTGCTCTTCTATACCTGTATTCTATCTCAGCAAGGTGGGAATAGAAGGATCATACCTCAACATAATAAAAGCCATATATGACAAACCCACAGAAGAAGAAATAAAAGGCATCCAAATTGGAAAAGAAGAAGTAAAACTGTCCTTATTCACAGATGACTTGATACTGTACATAGAAAACCCTAAAGACTCCATCAAAAAACTATTAGACTTAATAAATGAATTTGGAAATGTAGCAGGATATAGAATTAATGCCAAGAAATCTATGGCATTTCTATACACCAATAGTGAAGTTACAGAAAGAGAGATTTAAAAAGCAATCCCATTTACCGTCACACCAAAAAAAATTAAGATACCTAAGACTAAACTTAACTAAAGAGGTAAAAGACCTCTACTCAGAAAACTACAGGATGTTGACAAAGAGATAGAGGAAGTCATAAACAGATAGAAGAACATACCATGTTCATGGATTGGTAGAATCAATATAATTAAAATGTCCATACTACCCAAAGCAATTTATAAATTCAATGCACTAAAATACCAACTGCATATTTCAACGAGCTCTCCAAAAATTCATCTGGAATAAAAAAAGACCCTGAATAGCTGCAGCAATCCTGAGAAAGAAGAACAAAGTAGGTGGGATCTCAATATCAGATATCAAGCTGTATTACTCTTCTCAAAACTGGTTGGTATTGGCACAAGAACAGACATATAGATCAATGGAATAGAATAGAGAACCCAGAAAACGACCCGAACCAATATGCTCAATTAATATTTGACAAAGGAGCCAAGAACATACAATGGAGTCAAGACAGTCTCTTCAATAAATGGAGTTGGGAAAATTGGACAGATACACGCAAAAAAAAAAAAAAAATGAAACTAGACCACCAACTTACACCATACACAAAAATAAACTCAAAATGGATAAAGGACTTAAATGTAAGATGGAAAACCATAAAAATACTACATTTATCCAATGGAATACTACTCAGCCATAAAAAAGAGGGATCGCTTACCCTTTGTGAGAGCATGGATAGACCTGGAGAGCATTATGTTAAGGACCAGTCAGAGAAAGGCAAGTACCATATGATTTTACTTATACGTGGGATGTAAATGAACAAAATAAACAAACAAAATAGAAATAGACTCATAAAGAAAACAGACTGAGGGCAGTTAGAGGGGAGAGATATTGGAGGGCAGAGTAGAAAAGGTGAGATTCTAATTTAAATAAATGTAGTCTAAATCCCCCCCAAAATTAAAAATACTAGAGGAATCCAAAGGCAACAAAACCTCAGAAATATGCTGAAGCAATTTCTTCACTGATATAGCTCCTAGGGCATTGGAAACTAAAGAGAAAATAAACAAATGGGAGTACATCAAAATAAAAAGCTTCTGCACAGCAAAATAAAAAGCTTGTGCACAACAACACAACAAGAAAGCCCACTGCATGGGAGAACATATTTGCCAATGTTATCACCGATAAAGGTTTAATCCCCAACATTTACAGGGAACTCTTACAACTTAACAAAAGGAAGATAAACAATCCAATCAAAAAATGGGCAAAGGACCTAAATAGACACTTTTCAAAAGTGGACATTCAGAAAGCCAAGAGACATATGAAAACATGCTCAAAGTCACTAATCATCTGAGAGATGCAAATCAAAACAACAATGAGGTACCATGTCACACCTCTAAGAATGGCTATCATCAACAAATCAACAAACGACAAGTGCTGGAGAGGATGTGGAGAAAAAGGAACCCTCTTGCACTGCTGGTGGGAATGCAGACTGGTGCAGCCACTATGGAAGACAGTATGGAGTTTCCTCAAAAAGTTAAAAATGGAACTCCCATTTGACCCAGTGATCCTACTTCTGGGAATATATCCTAAGAAACCAGAAACACCAATCAGAAAGGATATATGCATCCCTATGTTCATAGCAGCACAATTCACCATAGCTAAGATTTGGAAACAGTCTAAGTGCCCATCAGCAGATGAATGGATTAGAAAACTGTGGTACATCTACACAGTGGAATACTATGCTGCTGTAAAAAAAAAAGGAATTCTTAGCATTTGCAACAGCATGGATGGAACTGGAGAGCATTATGCTAAGTGAAATAAGCTAGTCAATGAAAGAAAAATACGACATGATCTCACTCATTTATGGATAATAAAAACCATTATAATCTCATGAACAAAGATAGATACAGAAGCAGAGCAGCATTGTACAGACTGTCAAACTACATCAGGAAAGCCAGGGAGGGTTGAGGGGGGTGAGAGATCAACCAAAAGACTTTTATGCATGCATATAAGTTTAATCAATGGACACAAAACACTCGGGGGTAGGGGAGGCCGGGGGAAGGTCAAGGGGAAAAAAAAGGAAACATATGTACTACTTTTTGTAATATTTTAAGTAATAAAACAAAACAAACAAAAAAGTTTAAAAAAAAAAAGGCAGACAACCTTCTGGGTAATTATCCTACAGCCCAGGCAAATCAAGCCTCCCCTCTCTTCCATATCTGTATTCTATCTCTTACTAAGGTAGTAGGTTCCTTCCTCCCACCAGGTCATAAGTACTATCACTCTACACACCCCTGTATGCTTTGCAAGGTCACAGGGCAATATATCAATAGGCCATCTCTGATCATCAGCTTGCAACACCACAGTCAAACTAGAACTACTGAACAGCCATTCATCCCAACGGGTTGACTACCAGGTCCCCCTGAAGCCAATTGTCATTTCCTATAGCCTGTCCTTCTTATCCAACCATGCAGGGTGGAGGCTTCAACTACTCCTTTTCTTCCCTTTCTCTTTTCCCTTGGATAGCAGCCCATTCTAGCGTTCATGCCCACTTTTACTGCAATAGGATCTCAACCACTCATCTGTCACCCCTTATTGGTAACACCTTGAAAACTACCCTCTCAATTTGGAGTGCAGAACTGGGAAAAGGGAGCTTATACCCTTTAGTCCACCTCTTCTCCTCACACCTTTCAGCTTGTCTCCAGGATCAGGGATTCTTCTTCTTCTGTGGGGAGAACACATACATCTGTTTCCCCATCAACTGGACAGGAACCTGTATTCTCATCTATTCCTCATTCAATGTAGATGTAGCCCCCCAAATTAGTTTTTACCTGTCCCTGTAACACACTATATACAACACAAAAGGGCAGTCCAGATAATCCCTCTCCTAATAATCCTTGATATCACAGCAGGGGTTGGAACTGGCATAGGGGACCTAACCACTGCTGTATTGTATCTTGAAATTCTGTCTCAGGACCTATAAGAAAGCCTAGATGGTATTGCCAAAAATTTAGTTCAGATTCAGGATCAGATAGACTCACTAGCAGCTGTCACCCTCCAGAACAGAAGAGAACTAGACTTCATAATGGTGGAAAAAGGGGGTCTATGATTCTTTCTAGAGGAAGAGTTGTTTTTAGTAGTATGTCAATCGATCTGGCCTAGTCAGGGATGCTACCAAAAACTAACAGAGAGGGCCACAAAGATCAGAAAACATCAATGAAATTCATGGGACTACTGGCTAAAGAATATAAGTTGGTACACCTGGCTGCTCCCCTTCATAGGACCATTAACATTCCTATTCTTCATCCTCGATTTTGGCCCATGTATTCTGTGCCATTTTTCATCTTTCCTTTAGGACCGTTTTCGAGCCTTCATCAACCATCCTCTTGGGGAAATAACGCTGGGGCAACCCCTCACTCCAAGCATGAGGATTCTATATAGTGTTCCAGCTGACTACAATCAAAGTCCAACTCCCTGTGATCTCAATGCTCCACCTCAGCAGTAAGTAATTACAGAAGATATGACCTTTGTCCCTATTCCATAAAACAAAAAGGCTGGATTGTTAGATTTGATTGAATAACTGATCGATACCCCTCTTCCAGGAACTTACTTCCAGGCCATTTCACAATGGACATTCCCTTTCGCTGAGATCACATTTCACTTGCTAAGACCATATTCCACTTGCTAAGACCATTATCTTTCCCCTCCAGACCTGCACAGAGAATTCTCTGCCCAGAAAAAGCCCACTTAGCATCCTTTAAAACCTCTGACTCCCCATCTCTGGGTGCTGGTGCCATTTTGGGGCTCAGGCCATAGGGTTTTCTAAATGACCTAATAAATTCATAATTCTTTATCCCTTTTGGCCTCATGTGTTCCTCCTTCGGTGACCGTAGTAAGTAGCATTTTTAATAATTGGAAAGACATTGCATTAAAAATTCTGTGGTAAAATTATTTCCAATCTAGAATTTTATGCTGTAATACAACAATTTTCAACCTTTTTCATCTCATGGCACACATACACTAGTAAAATTTTGCAGCACACCAAAAACTATATTAGCAAAAAACTTTTGCTAATCTGACAAAAAAGATAGATATAATTTTGATTCATTCACACAGAATGGCTATTGTGTTGGCTGTTGTCATTTAAAAAAATATATATTTTTATTTATTGATTTCAGAGAGAGAAAGGGAGAGGGAGAGAGAAACATCAGTAGAGAATCATCAGTTGGTGTCTACTGCACACACCACACTGAGGTTCAAGCCTGCAACCTGGGCATGTACTGGGAAGCAAACCCTGAATCTCCTGACTGGGAAGCAAACCCTGAATCTCCTGGTTTATGGGTCCAATGCTCAACTGTTGAGCCACACCTGCCAAGTGGCTGTTGTCATTTTTTAATTTGACAATCTAAGTAAGTCAGTGCCTCTGACTAAAGAGTCAGAAAATGTATAAAAATTATTGTGGCACACGGGTTGAAAATCACTGCTCTAGAAAAATAGAATATAAGTAAAGGAAGAAGAAATTAAATATACAATCACCAGCCCTGGCCAATGTGGCTCAGTTGGCTGGAGTGTCATCCCGTATACTGAAGTGCATGGGTTCGATTCCCAGTCAGGGCACATACCCATGTTGAGGGTCAATACCCTGTCAGGGCAAGTGCAGAA
>PVJC01003651.1:21999-68918 GCA_004026665.1 Murina feae | reverse complement strand
ACACACACACACACACACACACACACACACACACACAAAAGGCGCCTGGCAGACTGGGGCCATCATAGGACATCCACTGAGGGGTCCCAGACTGTGAGAGGGCACAGGCCGGGCTGAGGGACTCCCTCCTCCCCGAGTGCACAAATTTTTGTGCACCGGGCCCCTAGTATGTATATATATATATATATATATATATAGAGAGAGAGAGAGAGAGAGAGAGAGAGAGAGCGCGCGCGCGCGCGCACGTCTAAGTGGCCATCGCAACCAAAACAACCAAATGGATGACCGAATAGGCTGCGTGGGGTAACTAGGCTGGCAGGGGGGTTAGTGAGGGACTATCAAACGACTGAGCAGCAGTAGGCGTGGGGTGACCAGGTCAGCAGGGGCGTTAGTGAGGGATGACCAAATGACTGAGCAGCAGGCTGTGTGGGGTAACCAGGATGGCAGACAGGTGCAGTAAGGGGCAACCAGGCTGGTGAAGGGTGACAGTTGGCGGTGACTAGGCCAGTGGGGTGTGGAGGTGGGCAGTTGGGAGTAACCAGGCCAGTGGGGGGGGTGAGTTAGGGGCAATCAGGCAGGCAGGCAGGTGAGCAGTTAGGAGCCAGTGGTCCCAGATTGTGAGAGAGTGTAAGCTGGGCTGAAAGGACTCCCCTCCCCCTACCCCGCCTCCCCCCGCCACCGCCCTTGTGCATGAATTTCATGCACCAGGCCTCTAGTTTCTAGTATAATTTTTAAGAAACTAAGAAGTCAGAGAAACATTTATTTCTTGAGGACCATAAATGAAAAAATAAGATTCTTTAAGTTTGTAAATTTACAAAGTATCAGATTGCTTTTAATAATATTGAACACTTGAGGTTTGATTGGTTATTCTACCAAATATCAGAGAAAGGAGATAATTTAATATTGAAGTATTTGACTAATAATGGATGAATGGGAACATAGAATGGGAAGTATCCAGAAAGGAAGAATTGGTTTTGAAAGGAAAGGGTATTCCACAGGGAAAAAAATCATATTAGATTAATTCTACAAAATCAGTCATTTTTTTCTCACTCACCCAAGCATCCAATGCATATTTGGTTGGTTCAGGTCCACAAAATCATGAAGATCCAGGATAATGAAGACTGCACTGTCCATTATGTCAATCCACCACCTATAAAAGAGAGGGTCTCCTAATTAAATCATTGATCACAGAATTAAGATATATAACTCTGCTCATACCACTATGACAAGAAAAAAAGAAAATACTCTATCTTACTGAAAAAGTGTTAGAAAATTTAGCTTTCTCTCTAGGCCCAAAAGGAGAGCCAGATGGTGCTGTGGACTAATCTACCTTAGACAAATGGCCATATTCCCACTATTCCAACTGACTCAATATGACTGGAAAAAAACACAAAAAGCAACTCCACTAATTAGAATTCTGTTTCCTCAGGGCATTTAGTGGGTTGAACAATGTCCCTTCAGAATCCGTGTCTACTTGGAACCTCAGAATGTGACTTAATTGGAAGTGGGTCTTTGCAGACGATTAAGATGATGGCACACTGGGTTAGGGTGGACTGGAAATCCAATGACTAGTATTTTTATAAGAGAAGGAAATACACAGAAAACAAGGTCACGGAAAGATGTAAGTGGTAGAGCCACCAGCTGAGGATTACTATTACCACATGGAACCCAGGATGAGGCCAGAAGGGATTCTCCCTAGAGCCTTGCAAAGAAACATGACTGCTGGCACCTTGATTTGAGCGCTTGCCTCTAAAACTTGGAGAGAATAAGTTTCTGTTGTTTTAAGCTATGCAGTTGGTGGTAATTTGCTAGGGCAACTCTCAGAAACTAATAAAGAGCATTTTATCAAATTTTCAAATATTAAATTTTATCTTGGTTATTTTCAAAGCTGTTGTAATGTATTGTAAAGCCTCTTTTGCTGGGAAGATTTACTAAAAATTATACCAGGGACTTGCATTTCTGTTTGATTCCTGTTTTAACGTTGGTTTTTACATCTATATTCTTTTTACATTCTTTTGGAAGAGAGAATTCCTCTTTTAAGTCTATTTTAATTAAAATTACTAGATTAATAGGATAAAGAACCTAGAATTATAATTTTGCAGTTTTTTAACATATACAATGGGTCACATCTGATTTGGATTAAATTTTAAACTGTTTGAAGGTATGCTATGTAAGGGGGGATTTCTATTTCATTCCCTATGCCATTCTAACAGCATGGCAAACAGAATTAAAAAAAAAAAATTTACCTCTAAGCCAGTGCTGAAAAGTAGTGATAACCTGGAAAGGGGCTGGTAATTAGGGAAGTGATCCATGCTGTTTGAGCTGAATGTTAATTTCAGACAGGTTCATTTTCATTAACTGTTAGTTGTTCAAATTTTGGACTTATATATATGACCAAAATAGACACAAGAGAAGAATGTATCAGGTGCTTACAAATTAGTATTAGAATTTTTTCACATTTATAACCTATCAAGGGTACAATTTTAACCAAATCCAATATAAAACTCAGAGTCAAAATATAAGCTTCCATCAACAAATTAAAATAGTTTTTCATAATAATTTGATGCAATTAAATTTTTTTCTTCTCCCATAATAAATATATTTTCACCAAATACTTTTGTTGATGGTTTTATTTTGATTGATCTCTTTCTTTCCTTGATAAGTACCCATAAGCCACTGCTACTGTGTGCAGCTATAATAATTACTGTGTCCTGCTGTAAAGCCTGAAATTCAGTTCAGATGTTCATTTGTTGTGGTGCCTGTATTATAAAAAAACTCATTTGGATGATGATGAACTGGAAAGGATTGGGACTGACTTGGGGATATCTCCAAGTCAATATGGCTAGAGTCACAGAGGGCATAGAATTGTTGACGACAGAATCTACCACAGCCATCTCCAAAGATGGAAGGATCTTTATCATCGGGTGCAGTGGCAGGTTTGTAAACAAGACTTTCCTACACTGAAGCATCAGCTTTAGCTGTAACCACTTCCACCACAGTGTTTTATAGACTCTAAAATGTTTAACTCTAGGAAAAAAGTTGGATGGGTCACAAAGTTATTCAAATGTATTTTGGCAAAAATTCAATTCAGATAAATATACATATGAAGTAAATAGTAATTGCTTTAACACCTGCTGTGGCAGTGCACTGCATGGTGGGTGGTTTGCTGGTGAGTGGAAGGATAGAGTTCCTTTTACAATCTACAACACCCCTTCCCTGATACTATGATAGCAACAAAACAGCTGGTTCCAGTCAGATAATAAATATAGAGTCACCTATGTACATATATTTTTATATTTCTTGAGAACTCATCTTGACTTATTTTTTACTTAGATAAACATTTATAGGCAAGGGCTTACTGTTGGTGTGTGTTATTTTGAAAAATTATAATGTGACAGAAATAAAATTAATTTACTATGATATGTCAATGATGGTAAGTTTCTGTTTCTTATAAGTTTGCTTTTCTCCCAACCACAGACCTATTATTAGTTATTGTGAGATATTAGTAGAAATCTGGGGGTGTTAAAAGCCTAATGCATCCTTAGCACATGGAGTCTTTATAACATTTAATTGTTTTCTGCCTGTCTTCTTAAGCTTTTTGCAATAAAGTTAAACTGCATTTTCACATAGAGTTGAGTCGAGAGGAAAATTATGCCTCAAGAATGGCAAACTAGGAAAATCTAAAAGGTTTATTGAAGATTAAAAATAAGATTTAAAGAGAAAATAGTGGTGACAAAATAAAATGATTCCATTTATTTTAAAAAATAAAGTAAAAATAACAAAACATACAGGTCCTTGAGAAAGCTCCCAGAAAAAGGCCGGCTCACTACTAAAGTCTGTTTTCACGCTTCACATCAATGGACTATTATGTGTTAGGACAATAAAAATGCTCTGGTGTCATGGCAGTTAACAAAGATATACATTTCAGATAATTATATTGGTTAACGTTTTATTTTTTGTGAATCCTCACCAGAGGATATTTTCCATTGATTTTTAGAGAGTGGAAGGGATGGGGAAAGACAGAGAAACAGCTGTGTGAGAGAGACACATCCACTGGTTGCTCCTGCACACGCCTGGACCAAGGCCTGGAATCCAGCCTGCAACCCAGGTACATGCTCCTGACCAGAAAGGCACCCAGGACCCTTTTGTCCAAGGGCCAATGCTCCATCCACGGAGACAAACCAGCCAGGGCATTGCTGGTTAGCGTTTTAAACGTGCAAACTTTAATAACGTGACATCACTATTTAGCTAGGATTTTAAAGGCGCTATCAGCTGCTAGAAGTCACCACCTGCTAATGAATCACCGGTTGCTTTTGAAACCAATTTATTTCCTTTCCAAAGCAATTTCAGATAAATTCATAGCTGTTAAAATAATTAAATATGAATGACATGCTGGGGATAATGTGAAGGAAAGAAAACATCCTAAAATACTCATTATTTCTTAAAAGTGAAATGCTGCAGATTGGACTTCTCCAGAGTTATTGATTTCCAAATCAGCCAAATAATCAGAAAATCTTGGAGTTTTTCCCCCCCCTTCTACATCTTTTAATTCAACTTTTATTGAGTTTTGCTTGGCATGCAATAAGCTGGAGATATTTGAAGTGTACAATTTGATAAGTTTTGACATATACATCCATGAAACTAAAATAATCAACATGCCAAACATATCCATCACCTTTGAAAGTTTCTTTGTGCCATTTTATAAGCCATTCTATCACTCCCCGAACCTCCTCTCCCAGACAACTCTGTGGTCTGCCACTGTAATTGAAGATGTGTTTTCTATAATTTTATATAAAGTAAGTACTGCAGCATGTTTTATTTTTTGTGTGGACTTTTTGCTCAGCATAATTATTTTGAGACTGATCTATATTGCACTTCATATCAATAGCTCATTCATGTACTGATTAGTATGACATTGCATTGCTATACATCAGTTTGCTTATTCATTCACCTATTGATGAACACTTTTGGTTATTAAAATTAAAGCTGTTATACACAGGGGTGTAAAATTCGTCGTGTGGACTCTTTCCCTCGGGTAAAAGCTCAGGAGTGCAATGGCTAGATCACAGGATAGGTATCTATTTACATTTTAAGGAACTGGAAAATTATTTTCCGAAGTAGTAGTAAGATCTTACTTTCTCACCATGTGGTCTGAGAGTTCCAGGTCTTCCATAGGAATACTAAAACTTCATAGGATCGTTCCTTATATCTTAAATTAAGGGATGGGGAACAAACGCCCAGCCTGCAGGCCACATGAGGCCCGCCAAGTCATTTGGTGTGGCCCTGCCAAGGCATTAGTGGTGTGTTAATTAAATGTCTGACCAAATGCAGCAGGCTAATTTTTAAGGTGGTCATTTTGTATGGCCTGTGAATAATGTTATAAGCAACCAATGGCCCTGGGCATAAAAAAAGGATCACCATTCCTGGACTTTAAATTATTCTAATTGATGAGTAGGGTGTGTATTGTTACCTCATCTTGGTTTAATTTGTACTTTTTTCATTGTGCTCTTAATTGGTAATATTTCATCTCCAGTTATATACCAATTAGCTGCAATTTACTTCTTGATATTAGAGTTATACACAAGTTAACCCTTGCAGTCTTGGGCCCTATCCCAAATGTCTAAGGAGATATTTGTTCCATGCCAAAAGGCGCTTGATATTTGGTCCTATTCAAAATGTCCATGCTGATCATCTCCCTTATCCTCTGTAATAACCAGCTAGGCTATTATTATTGTCAGTCCAGCCATAACACAATTATTATATCAATAAAACACGACAGTATTAATCCCATGAAACAAAAGTATAAATAAATGCTATGGGCTTTTTGAACACAGGAATGTTTTCTTAAGGTAGATGTTTTTGACAGATCCAAATATCTAGGACAATTTTGGCAGAGACCAAATATGCTCATGGATGTTATTCACAGGACCTTTTTGTGTGAATCAAACGTCTCCATGGGTTTTTGGACAGGACTAACTGCTGAACCAAATTAATACTTAGGAAATCTATTATATTAAATGAAGGATAGGCTTGTTGAGGTTATATAAAATAGAAATAGAAAAATAAATATGTAATTCTTCTAGAGTATTTAGTGATTACTTTCCTTATCTCAAAGATATTAAATATTCCATGCTTAAAAGTAATTTTTCCTTTATTTATTTTTAATCTATTTTCATCCTCATGCAGAATAATTTTTTCCATTGATTTTTTGAAAAAGTAGAAGGGAGGACTGGAGGAAAAGAGAGAGAGAGAGAGAGAGAGAGAGAGAGAGAGAGAGAGAGAAAGAGAGAAAGAGAGATAGATATTGATGTGAAAGAGTGAAAGAGACACAGATATTGGTTGCCTCTTGCATACACTCAGACCAAGGCTGGGGATCTAACCTGCAACTGAGGTAAGTGCCCTTGACCAGGAATTGAACCTGCAACCCTTCCATGAACAGGCTGATGCTCTAACCACAGAGTCACACTGGCCAGAGCCCTTTTAATTTTTGCAGCATTTTGTGCAATGCTTTCTTTTATTTTTATCTTTTATTATATCATTTAATGCCTTGGATTACCCCTCTTTTATTTAGGAAACAGGAAAACCAAAACTGGTTTGTATGTATGTATGTGTGGTTTCACTTAAAAATATAGAAAAAAAAATACACTCATCTGGGGACTGGTGGTACTTACTAAAATGATCATTTAAACAACTACAAACTAGAGATAGGATGATGGTGGTGTAGATAAACACCTGTACTCACCACCTCCCACAACCACATCAAGATTACAACTAAAACACAGAGCAACCATAATCCAGAACCACTGGAAAGCTGGCTGAACGAAAGTCCTACAACTGGAGAAGTGAAGAAGAAAGCACAATGAGACTGGTAGGAGGTGTGGAGGCACAAAATTGGCTGGTCCGGCACCCATGTGGACCATTTTTTTAATCAGGAGAGAGATCGTCTCTATGAAAGCCACATGGAGGAGCAAGGGGTCCTGCCCCACACCAGTTCCCTAGCCCTGGGTCCCAGAGCTGGGAAAAGAAGTCCCTACTGACAGGAAAAGGCTGACTTTGCACCTCCGTGGAGACCAAGAGCCAGTGCACCCAGTGGTCAGTTAGACCATACCAGATACAACTCTACATATCCATAAGTGACACACTCAAGGGACAGACTCAATGAGCACCAAAGCCCCACTGAAGCAAGTCCTGCTCCATAGGGATGTCTCCTGCATAGCCGCTTTCCCACTGTGTTCAGAGCTGATCTTCACAGCCAATTGGCCTGGAGGTCAATTCCTCCCAGTGACTACAATAAGACTGTGCTCTCAGCCCACAAATGGGTACACTTAGAGCTCCCAGCTCAGGTGACTGGGGAGGCTGAGAAAGTGGGCCCTATAGGACACTTACTACACAAGACCACTCTACCAACTCAAGGAAACATAGCAGTTCTACCCAATACATAGAAACAAACATAGAGAAGCAGCCAAAAATGCAGAGACAAAGAAACAGGTCACAAATGAAAGAAATGAAAAAAAGTATACTGCATATAAACTACAAAATCACATTTATAAGGTTACTCAATAATCTTAGAAACCTCCAAAAAGTGGAGCAGGGCCAGTCAGAGATTAAGCATACATTGACTGAAATGAAGAATAATATACAGCAGAGTGGAGAATTATAAGAATCAAATCAATGATTTGAAATATGAGGAAGCAAAAAACACCCAACCCGAAAAGCAAAAGGAAAAAAGAATCCAAAAATATAAAGATAATGTAAGGAGTCTCTGGGACAACTTCTAGCATATCAACATCCTCATTATGGGTGTTCCAAAAGAAGGCAGAGAGCAAGATATTGAAAATCTATCTGAAGAAATAATGACAGAAAACTCTCCCTATCTGATGAAAGAAATAGACTTATAAGTCCAGGAAACACAGAGAATCCCCAACAAGAGGAACCCAAAGAAGACCACACCAAGACACATCATAATTAAAATGCCAAGGGCTAAAGACAAAGAGAGAATCTTAAAAGCAGAAAAGAAAAGCAGTGAGTTACCTACAAGGGAATGCCCATATGACTGTCAGCTGATCTTTCAATAGAAACTATGCAGGCCAGAAGGGAGTGGAAAAAAAATATTCAAAGTGATGAATAACAAGAATCTACAACCAAGATTACGCTACCTAGCAAAGCTATCTTGTAGAACTGAAGGTCTGATAAAGAGCTTCACAGATAAGAAAAAGCTAAAGGAGTTTATCACCACTAAGCCCGTACTATATGAAATGTTGAAGGGTATTCTTTAAGAAGAGGAAGAAGAAGAAAAAGAAAAAGATCAAAAATATGAACAACAAAGTGACAACAAATACATATCTATCAACAAGTGAATCTAAAAATCTATCTATCATTTGTTGTAATACTTATCTATCATTTGTTGTAATATTTTAATCAATAAAAAAAAGAAAAAAATAAAATAAAATAAAAAAATAAAAATCAAAATAAATAAATAAGAAATCTAATGAACAGAACAAACTGGTGAATAAGATAGATTCACAGGCATGAAATGGAACAGACTGACAATTCTCAGAGGGAAGGCGGGTGGGGGAAAAGAGACTATACAAAGATCTTAAATGCATGTGTGCATTACCTATGGACACAGACAATAGGGAGGTGAAGGCCTGGGGAGGGAACTGGGTGGAAGGAGGCAATGGGGGGAGAAAAGTGGGATAGCTGTAATAATCTCAACAATAAAAATTTTTTTTAAAAAAGGATTACAAACTAAAGCATCCTTTTCTCACTCTTTCAACTTTGTCTCCCCATTCCCTTTATCATTTCCCAAACCTAAAAGCTTACTCACAATTCATATATCGTGATATATGACACATGATCAGGTATCTGGCATCAGTATGTGGTCATTGAAGGATAAAATAATTAAATAAAATTAAATTGGCTTAAAGAAGATTGCTTTTAAAAGTATAACATTAAAAAGAAACAACTCATTATTTCAATTATTATAATACTAGAGGCCCGGTGCACAAAAATTTGTGCACTCGGGGGGGGGGTCCCTCAGCCCAGTCTGTGCCCTTTTGCAGTCTGGGACCCCTCAGGGGATGTCCACCTGCTGGCTTAGGCCTGCTCCCTGGGAGATTGGGCCTAAGGTGGCAGTTAGACATCCCTCTGATAACCTGGGAGCCCTCAGGAAATGTCCACTTGCCAGCGGGGAGCAGGCCTAAGCTGTAGTCAGACATCCTTAGCTCTGCTGAGGAGGCAGGAGAGGCTCCCACTACCACTGCTGCACTGGCAGTCATCAGCCTGGCTTGTGGCTGAGCAGAGCTCCCCCTGTGGGAGCATGCTGACCACTAGGGGGAAGCTCCTGCATTGAGCATCTGCCCCCATTGGTCAGTGTGTGTCATAGTGACCAGTCATTCCCAGTTGTTCTGCTGTTAGGGTTAATTTGCATATTACCTTTTTATTATATAGGATAGAGGTCTGGTGCATGGGTGGGGGCCAGCTGGTTTGCTCTGAAGGGAGTCCCGGATCAGGGTGGGGGTCCTGCTGGGTTTCCTGGCCAGCCTGGGTGAGAGGCTGAGGGCCATTTTCAGACTGGCCACATCCCCTTCAGGGTGGGGGGTCCTACTGGGGTGCCTGGCCAGTCTGGGTGAGGGGCTGATGGGTGTTTACAGGGTAGCCAAACCCCCCAGTGGAGACCTTCACCCCATGAGAGTGTGGCCATCCTGGGTGAGAGGCTGATGACTGTTTGCAGGCTGGCCATGGCCCCCAGCGACCCAAGGTCCCAGCAAAGCTGGCTGGAAGCAGGTATCTGGGATTTATTTATCTTATGTAATTAAAACTTTGTTGCCTTGAGCAGAGGCCACAGCCAGCCAGGGCAGGGGGGAAGGTTGTCTTCCTACATTGCTGGGGCAACCAAGCCTCCTGCTTGCTCCAGCTTCATGGCTGCCAGCCGCCATCTTGGTTGGGTTAATTTGCATATAGTCTCTCTGATTGGCTGGTGGGCATGGCTTGGGCGTAGAAGAGTGACACCAATTTGCATGTTTCTCTTTTATTAGTGTAGACATTTTTATATGAATAAATTTTTATACATTTCTTCATATGGTCTGTAGGTCTACACAGAAATTGAGAGAGGAGATATTATTTATGAACTAGATAAATAATATCTTGAAAGGGTAGACCATCTGTCTCAGCATAAACAAATTCAAACATCTATATTCTATTGTAGTAAATAACTTGTAGAAAAATAAAAGATAGGGAGGGAAATGCTGCGAATTGTCTGAAGCACCAATTTCCAGATTATGGCAAATCTTAGGATCTCTTATCAATGTAAAGATATTTATTGATCATGCTATAGTTCAACTGTTGTCTTTGTTTACTTTTGTGTGTGTTTAATTTATCAAGTAATATAACTGTTACATTATTCACATCATTATGGTTCTTTTGTTTTAGGATAAGTAGGATATTGTCTGTGCAAAATATCTCTGGTTCACAAAGTTTAATTTGTTTCAAATCTAAATTCAAGTTGATAATGTGCAAAGTTTCAAGCACTAGGGACCTTTAACCACATTTTCTCTCTCCTAAGTTAGGTTAAAATGCCAAGTAAATTGGGTGCTCTGATCAATATCAATTGAGGAAAACCAAATTTGAAGCTTCAAACTCAATGCTGTAAATGTGTTGCTTGCATTTGAAGGCTGGAAATCTACCCTCTAGGATACAGCCATGCCATGAGAGCCACTATGCCACACACAAGACAAATCACATTATAAAAATCTGATCACTCATAGTGAAAAGGGATCAAATTAATAAAGTGGGAGAATGTTAGTATCTGACTATGTTTTAAATGTAATTCATCATTAGAAATATATGGTCTGAAACGACATGCTTGAAAAAACTTCAGAGAATTCTGATGCTATGAAATGGCATCCCTTTCACCCCCAAACTTCTTTTACTTTGTATGAAAAGCTGGATGATTGGAATACAAGATCAACATAACACAGTGATTTGGGGGCTGGTTTTACTATGAGGCTGCTTGTCTTGATTTGAATGAAGCATGAGAGAGGATCCAGATAGTTTGCTGGGAAAAAAAAAAAGTCTTCCCTTTTGAGGCTATTACTTTTTCTTTCATGCCCTTCCTCTTTGTAAAGGGTCATTTATTACTCCCATGTAAAATCCTACATTCCTGTAATCTACATAATCCCAGCTTCAAATCAAATAACTACCATCAGCAACATTCTTCATCTTTAATAGCAAGTTTCATTCTGACTTGCTTTTCGATTGGCTTAATGGAAAATAAGAGATAGGTATCTGTTACACTCCGTCAGAGATGAAAAGCTAAAAATACTCATACAATTTAAAAAATATTCTCCTTTGGAGTTTAGCTCTAAACACATTTAGAGAATGTATCTGCCACTATCTCAATTTACATGTTATATAAATCTCCAACCAACAGCTTTTTAACCAGAAAGTCTTCACAACAATTTTATGTAACAGCAGGGAAGTTGACCAGTTGTGATTAACAACTTTCTTATTCAATTTCCTTGCTAGAATGAGAAAATTGTTCAAATTCATCTTGGCCTCCTACCTGATATTTATTACAGCAGATGAGATTTCCCCTCCAAACAACCATAGTGTTACTGCTCTTTTCATACTAACCTCGTTTCCCATTATAGCTGTATTAATCTATGCATTCCTTCTCTCTTCCATTATTTTTCTTTCTTTTCCTTTCTCTCTTCCACTTGTCAGTATTTTATAATTCCATATTTTATATATCCAAAATCTCAATCAGGTGTACAATTATGATTCATGAATTGATTATCAGTTTATTTATTTTTTAATATATTTTTACTTACTTCAGAGAGGAAGGTCGAGGGAGAAAGAGATAGAAACATTAAAGATGAGAGAGAATCACTGATTGACTGTCTCCTACATGTCCCCTACTGGGGATTGAGCCCGCCATCTGGGCATGTGACCTTTGACCGGAATCGAACCCAGGATCCTTCAGTCTGCAGGCTGATGCTCTATCCTTTGAGCCAAAACAGCTAGGGTGATAATCAGTTTATTTTTAACAACTTTAATCTCAATGTATCTATATATTGTTCTGGGTTTAAAAATTATGATCTGAAACAGGTGAAAGGTGTTATAATTTATTATATATATGATTAGAGGCCCTGGTGCACTCGGGGTTGGGTGGGGGGAGAGTCACTCAGCCCGGATTGTAAGAGAGTGCAGGCCAGGCCAAAGGACTCCACCACCACATGATTAGGGCTGGGGATGGATGCTGGAGGTTGGCCAGTTGGAGAGGGACCACAGGAGGGCTCCAGGGAGTGTCTGGATGGTCTCACTCAGTCCCAATCAGCTGGAACCCAGCAGCAAGCTAACCTACCGGTCAGAGCATCTGCCCCCTGGTAATCCGTGTACATCATAGTGACTGGTTGACCAGTCGACTGTCTGCCCTCTGGTGGTCAGTGCACGTCATAGTGGGCAGTTGAGTGGCTTTAGCATATCACTAGCATATTACACTTTGATTGGTTGAATGGCCAACTGGACGACCAGACACTTAGCATATTAGGCTTTTATTATATAGGATAGAGTTTCATGGAATTCAAGTTAAAAATTTGCAATTATCAATAGAGGCTCAATAAATGTTTGTAGTGTATAAGTCATGTCAACCCCTTTTTGTTTTTGAAATAACAAAGGTGTGTGCAGGAAAATAGATATACATACCCACTAACAATAACCATCACCACAACAAAATTTTTAGAAGTGATATTTATGATACTTTTAATTTAAATAAAGGCTTATACACTGTGAATTTTGAAAAACTTCAAGCCTTTTTTGCTTGTTAGTTGTAAAAGAATGCCAAAGCATATACTCAAAAAAAAAATTGGACACTTTATCAAAAGTCCATCTTGTAGTAAAGTATTTCTACATATCTGGGTAATCCACAACCTTTTAAACAAAATTTTTTTTAATTTTAAAATAAATATGTGGCTTTTAGGAAAATACCAAGAAGCCTGAAAAAATGAAAAAGAAATTAATAAACTTACTCATAAATAATTACAATGAAGCTTTAGTGGCACAGTCACATCCATTCACATATGTATTAGCAAAGGCTGCTTTTGCACTACAAAATACATTGAGTAGGTGTAATGGTGATGTATGGCTGAAATTATATGGCCTGTTACAGAAGTTTACCATCTCCTGAAATAAGCTATTTCATCTACTACAAAAGATAATTCTTTGCTTTAAATCATATGTTCAATCATCTTCTATACTTACATAATGTTGTGATATTTAACCATTTGCGTATCATATAATACTGCATCAAGATTCTAACGAGACAAACAATGAAGCCTTATTTCAAAAAATGGATGGTTTTATCTGAATTAACTCATTTTTAAAAAGAATAAGTCAGCAAAAATGCTGACATATGCTGATTTAGCATATTAATATGTTTTCCCATTAAATTAGATCATGACAATAAACTTCTTTCAAATTTATTTTGTAATCTAGATAATTATCATTTGAAAATTTATTATTACATAATTCATGGACAACAGCAATTAAAGCCTCATATTTTATGTGAAAATACTCATGTAGCAATTAGGGTTTTTAGTTGTAAGCAACAGGAAACCACTTAAGGGGATAAAGTGGAAGCGATTAATAGAATTCTGGTTAGTTCACATAATGAATTAATGATTGTTCCAGAATACTTTGATAGGAAAAAACATGACAAGCAAAATAGGTCTCAAGCAATTGCAACCATCTAGAGAGAAAGATATACTTAACCATATATTCTGGGTATCACCACTAAAATGAATACGTAAATCCCAGTTTTTCTTAAAACTGTAAACCATTTCTCTCATTGTTCAAAAATACAAAGGAGAAAGTATTAAATTGTTGCGTTAGGTACCATGGCCACCTTTGACTATACCAGGGCAATATGACAAAGGATGTAACAGTAAGAATATATGGCAGGCTTTGGGGTTTCATGGTAACATAACAAACACTGACTTATTATCCTACAAAGATGACAGAAAATGAACAAGATGCAGTATCTCACATTAAAAACAAACAAAAGGTGCTATAGGAGAAATGGATATAGTGTGATACAATTAAAATATTCACTCTGCTCACATTTATTGACTAAGAAACTTCACATAGGTAGAGAACATATGTCTAACATAGAACTAAACATACAGGTTTATTTCTTTCCTGCACATCTAAGACTATAGGAGATGGCAGAGGCAAATTAGGAGAGAAATCAGTATCCTGACTCACCTGACAGAGGACATAAGAGAGCCAACTTGTCTGACTCACATCAGACTGTGCTGCACCAGGAACTAGCCTATACCAAGGTTAGCCACTGACTTCCATTAATTATTTAACCCATTATAATTATACTAGAGGACCAGTGCACGAAAATTTGTGCACTCGGGGGAAGGGGGTCCCACAGCCTGGCCTGTGCCCTCTCACAATCTGGGACCCCTTGGGAGATGTCCACCTGCTGGCTTAGGCCTGCTCCCTGGGGAATCGGGCCTAAGTTGGCAGCCAGACATCCCTTTGGCAGTCCGTGGGCCCTTGGGGGATGTCCACTTGCCAGTGGGGAGCAGGCCTAAGCTGTAGTCAGACATCCTTAGACTGCTGAGGCGGGAGAGGCTCCCACCACCACTGCTGTTCTGGCAGCCATCAGCCTGGCTTGTGGCTGAGCAGAGCTCCCCATGTGGGAGTGCACTGACCACCCGGGGCAGCTCCTGCATTGAGCATCTGCCCCCTGTTGCTCAGTGTGTGTCATAGTGACCAGTCATTCCCAGTGGTTCTGCTGTTAGGGTCAATTTGCATATTATCGCTTTATTATATAGGATAGAGGCCTGGTGCATGGCTGGGGGCCAGCTGGTTTGCCCTGAAGGGTGTCCTGGATCAGGGTGGGTCTCCTCCCCTGGGGTACCTGGCCAGCCTGGGTGAGTGGCTGATGGCTGTTTGCAGACTGGCCACTTCCCCTTCAGAAAGGGGGTTTCTGCTGGGGTGCCTAGTCAGCCTGGATGAGGGGCTGAGGGCTGTTTGCAGGCTGGGATTTATTTATCTTCTATAATTGAAACTTTGTTGCTTTAACCAGAGCCCAGGTCAGGTTGCCCCTGATAGCCCAGGCTCCCAGCGCTTCCTGAAGCCCAATCTGTTTGGAAGCAGGTATCTGGGGTTTATTTATCTTCTATAATTTAAACTTTGTTGCCTTGAGCAGAGGCCACAGCCGGCCTAGGCAGGCGGGGAAGCTTAGCTTCCTCCATTGCCAGCGCAAGCCTCCTATTTGCTCTAGCTCCATGGCTGCCGGCCGCCATCTTGGCTGGGTTAATTTGCATATAGTCACTCTGATCAGCTGGTGGGCATGGCAATTGGCTGGTGGGCATGGCTTAGGTGTAATGGAGTGAAACCAATTTGCATATTACTCTTTTATTAGATTACCGTATTTTCCTGCATATAAGATGACTTTTTAACCCAGGAAAATCGTCTCAAAAATCGGGGTCATCTTATATGCTGGGTGTCATCTTATAGGGTGGGTGCTGAAACTTCTGAGCCAGACTGGAAAATCTTCGGTCACCGCATACAGTGAGGGGAGCTCAAAAACAGCCGCACTCCATTCATTTCAATGGAGCCGGACGGAGACTGTAAGTGTCTCCAGTCGGATCCTTTTTGTGCCGCATACGGTCTCTGTCCGGACTTTTTAACTCAGGAAAATCTTCTCAAAAGTTGGGGGTTGTCTTATATGCCCAGTTGTCTTATACACTGGAAAATATGGTAGATAAAATAAATTATAATTGAAATTTGATTTAACTATCACATGTGATCTCTCTCTCTCTTTTTCTTCCTCTTCTCCCTTCCCTCCAATACAGCAATGTGACCTGTTTGTTGGGTATGTAAGGAAAAATTTAAAAATCTCCAACTCCTAGTATGTCTAAATTTTTATTATTTTAATATGAGATATGCTTCCTAATATATACTATAAAGGCATTCAAGGGATATCAATCATAATTTATTACATTTATTGCTATATATTGTTATCACTTTAAATGTATTTCTTTGAAATTATTTTATGGGTCATGTGTAAGGCCTTTATTATATATGCTGTAGTATTGATGTATTATTTTCTAAGAAAACAGTATTATCTTTAACCAAAATCAGAGCATTTCACTATCACTTCTTTTTCTTTGAGATTGCTTCCAGGTTTTATATGAAGCTCTAACCAGAGTTACATTTCCCTTTGAATTTCAAGAGAAAAATTTTCCACCCTGCTGCTGACACTTATCTTATTCTTCCCTGAATTGTACTTTTGTTTGTACAAGTCTTATCTATTCAACCAGATTGTAAATACTTTAAAACAGTGTTGGTGTGCCCTATGGTACTTAAGTATATCTAGTAAATTTTTGCAAAATGATAGTTGTTGCAGCTCCAAAGAGATTCATGTGGTCTTTTAGCCTTAAGTTTAATAATTTTCCTAAAAGTTTATGTTAAACACATTTTTTTGCGGGAAACGAGTAAAATCAGATCCACCAGGGAGACTGTCAATGGACATGAGGAAACATACCTTGGAACCGGCAAAAATAAAAATGTTTTACGTCGTTGTCGTATGTGTGTGCCGCTCATAAACTACACAGTGAAATGCGGTACATGTGCAAGTTTTGTAATGTACCCCTGCACAAAGGAAAGTGTTTCGAACGCTACCACACAGTGGTGGGAAAATGCCCACTTTTAAATGCACCTGCATTCTGATATATGAGCCTTCTACAAAAATGAAATAAGCTTGTTTTTCCTTCTTCTTCCTTCTTTTTTTTTTTTTTTTTGGTGTGTGTGTGGGGAGGTTGTATCTGTCTCTGTTTCTATTTTGTCCATCAGTTTATGTTGTTCATTAGATTCCACATATGAGTGAGCTCATGTGATACTTGTCTTTCTCTAACTGGCTTATTTCACTTAGCATAATACTCTCCAGGTCCCTCCATGTGATCTCAAAGGGTAAGAGATCTTTCTTTTTTACTGCAGCATAGTATTCTATGGTGTAAATGTACCACAGCTCTTTTATCCACGCATCTACTGAAAACTAAACCAGATTCTTTTCTTCTAAGGAATTTGGTTCAAAATGATATGTAGAAAATATGTTAGCATGTTTAAGACATAGTCATAGTCAAAACAGTCAGTGTCATTTTATAACTCCAAAGATTCATTTTTTTTCCATTTTATTCCTATTAAAACCATCAGGAGTTGGATTAATAGGAGAAAAAGAAGATATAACAGTTATTATGGAACGAGATTAATGCAGCTGGCTTTAGCATTATATCATCAGCATCATCAGCATCACCATAATCACACTCCACACAATGAAAAACTGCACGTTATTGGTATGTAGAAATAAGCTAGTCAGTCCAGCCAAGCTGTCAAATTTAGGAATAAATAAAAGTATTAGGGCAAGATGGCTTACAGTTAAAGATGAAATGGATAATAGGTTTAAGATCGGTGAGCACAGGCGCAGACTCTGTGTTGTACATGCAATACCTTATTTCCTACCTCTCAAGTAACAAAGAGAAGCTAATTTTTCATGTGAGGTATTTTTGTACAGTCTTTATTTTTCCGACCCACATTTTAAGCTTCAGGGTAGAAATCAATCTCAGAGAGGGAACTGAGAAAGTCACCTGAGGTGAAAGTTAGCTGGAGTCTCTATTTTAGGTTCTGCCCCAGAGGTTTAGTCTTTTTAGTTCAGACATTAAAAGCTCGGCTCTACGCCATGGGGGCTTGCAACATTATTATTCCTGCTATGACAAAACGTCTAGCCATCCAGCCTGCAGCCTATCCTTTTCTAATCTCACTAGGGATTAGAAAAAACAAAATCAGAGCTCCAACGAAATAAACCAAAGCCTTCGTCTTATTTGTGATTTTTAAAAAGACACGGAATACATCATTACATTAGAGAGCAAGGCATCATTAACTAAATCAGAGAAAAGATGAAAGTATGCCAGCTTCTGGGTTGTTTATACTTCTGTTTATCTGCTAAGGGTACTAGGTGGTAACAAAACAGTTTTCCTTTGGATACTCAAATCACTTTAAAAATAGTAACGGACAAATTGCAATGTACTCAGGGCAACAAACTGAAGCGGGCCATTAGAATGAACTCTGCATTGATCCATTGATCAGTTACAGACGGTGGTGGAGTCTACAGTTAAAGTGCAAGGACATTTGACCCAAATTTCTTTACTTATAGCCTGCTCACAGAAGTTGGATTCAAACTCAGATTTAGCTGCCACTTTAATGTAAGTTTTGTATATGAAACAAGAGTACAGAAGCTTAAAGCTATTTTATCTTTATAATAAAACATTAAAGCACAATACCCATTAAAACAACAAAACCCGACTTTACTGTTTATGTTAAGTATTCTTTCCCCAATGATTTAACTTGAGTTAATTTGGCACAGATATTTTAAATATGTTAAAATAAAAGTCTTTAGCAAATAATATTTTGCTCAGTGCTAGGTAGGGTTTAAAAGCACTTGTTTTCTTTATATCTTTGGTTTTGCATTACTTACTAGATATTCAGGGCATTTTAATCCCTCCATTTACTTATTTTTGGCTGAAATATAATAATTTACATTTATTGGACACAAGACACTGGGGGGCAGGGGAGGACGGGGGAAGGTCAAGGGGAAAAAATGGAAACTTATTTAACCCTCTTTGTAATACTTAAAGTAATAAAACAAAATTAAAAAAAAATAATTTACATTTAACGAAATGCTTAGCTCTTAGGTGTAACTTTCAGTCAAGTTTGACAATTGCATATTTTTTTCCCCAACCAGAAGCAACAAGCGATCTGGTTTCTGCTCACATAGGTTAGCTTCACATAACCTTGGATTTCAAGTTAGCGGAGTCATATAGTACAGCTATTCTTTTGGATGACGCTTCCTTTAATCAGGCATAATCTTTCTGAGATTCATTCTGTCACTGCATGCACTTCCAGTTTGTTCCTTTGTTATTACTGGGTAGTAACATAACCCAGTGTTTATTCATTCTCCTCTTGAAAAATATTGGGACTATTTTCAGGGTTATTTGTTGTTGTTGTTGTTGTTTTGCTATAAAGAATGTTACTGTGAATATTTTTTTCAAGGCTCTTGAGGATAAATATTTTTATTTATTTTAAACAGATAGTTCAGAGAAGAAAGAAAATGCCAGTTTTGCAAATGGGTTATACAACTTTTAATGTTTTTATTCTTTCTTTTTTCATTTATTTGTATCTCATGATGGATTTAATTTTCATTTTTTGGATGACTGATGGAGAGCACTTTTTCATGTGCTTATCAGACAGTTATATATCTTCCTTCTGAAGTGTCTGTTCAAATAATTTGCTCATTCTTCTACGGGTTATTTTTATTTTAAATATGGATTTGTAAGAGTTCTTTATATGACTACAGTCCTTTGCCAGATATATGTGTTACAAACTTTTTTTCTCCCAATCTATCTTAACTATGTTTTCAATCACATCTTTTGATGAGCTGAATGTGTCATGTTGTTGTACATTGTATCAAATTTTCCTTTGTTTCATGGCTCCTGCTGTCTGGTTCTAAGAAATGTTAGCTGACCTCAAGGTTGCAGATATTCTGTATTCTTCTAATCCTATCTAATAAAAGATTAATATGAAAATTAGGCATCACTCCATCACAAAGATGGCCACCCTCATAGCCACAAGATGGCAGTGCCCAGTCTGGCTCAGCACTGCCACTGAAGGTCAGGCCTGTTAGCCAAGCAGGTGGCGGAGGAGGCAGGGGGCCCGAGGGGCAGAACGGGTGATCAGAGGGGGCTGGGGGTTTCCTGCCCAGGCCAGAGGCCTTTGCCAGAGACCTCTAGCATGGGCAGGGGTGGAGCCAGTGATCGAAGGGGTCAGGGGCAGAGCTGGTGATCAGAGGGGTATGAGGAGACCCTACCCAGGCATAAGGCTTGGGCCAGAGGCCTCAGGCCTGGGCAGGGGCAAGGCTGGAGATCACAGGGGCCTGGGCTCTGCAGAGCCAGCAATGGAGGGGCAAGGGAGGAGCCTGTGATTGCAGGGATCTGAACATAGGTGAAGCCGGCAAAGCAGGAGTCTGGGGGTCCCCTGCCCAGGTCTGTAGCCTTGGCCACAGGCTGTAGTGGGGCAAGGGCAGAGCTGGCAATGGCAGAGGGCAGGATCAGAGCTGGTGATCACAGAGGCCTGGGCTCTGTGAATCCTGTGATCAGAGGGGCTTGGGGGTCCTTTGCCCAGGCTTGCATCCTCAGTCAGAGGTTACAGGCCTGGGCAGGGGTGGAGCTGGGATTGGAGGGGCAGGGGTGGAGCTGGTGATCACAGTGAACTACAGAGGAAACACCTTTTCTGACCTCTCATTGGCTAAGCTTCCTGTATGCCACTGGTAATAATCTTAGTAACTTGGGTAATAAGAATCCAAAAAGGTGATGTAGAGTTTTTCCACCACAATCCTGGAGAAAAAAATGAAGGTCCACTGCTGGAGGGCTAAGAAATGTCATATTCTGCCCTAGCCAGTTTGGCTCAGTGCATAATGCCTCAGCCTGCTGAATGCAGGGTCTGGGTTCAATTCTGACCAAGGGCATGTACCTAGGTTGCAGGCTCCTCCCTGGCTGGGGCCCAGGTCAGGGCATATGCAGGAGGTAACCAATCCAAGTGTTCCTCTCACTTTGATGTTTCTCGCTGTTTTTCCCCTTCTCTTCCACATTCTCTAAAAATCAATGGAAACATATTCTCAGGTGAGGGTAAAAAAGAAAGAAAGAAATGTCATATCCTATGAAAGACACATCTTGCAAATGCCTAAAAAAAGTTGTTATTTCTTCATGGTGAAGGGACTCGAGTCTGTGTTGATGAAAACATGTTGGTGGCTGCAGTGACTGGCAGTGGCTTCAGCAGCGGGGTGATGGGGCTGGTGGCTTCCCTTTATTAACCTGGTCTCCTACCACAAAGGGAGGCCAGACTGCGGCTTAGGCCTGCACCCCAAGGGGAGCAAGGAGCAGGCTTAAGCCATCAGTAGGACCCCCCCTGAGGGCTCTCAATATGTGAGAGGGGGCAGGCTGAGCGGAGGAACCCTGCTCCCCCCACTGCGCCAGTGCATAAATTTCGTGCACCAGGCCCCTAGTATCTTAATAATTTTACATTAAAGTATGTTATCAAGTTGATTTTTGTGGATAATGTGACATTTTTACATACTATTTTCCACTGTCATTTTCTTATTTTATACTATTTCTCTTCTTACTGTACCTATCCCATCATCTTTTTTTTAAAAAAAGTATTAATTTCAGAGAGGAAAGGAGAGGAAGAGAGAGATAGAAACATCAATGATGAGAGAATCATTGATTGGCTGCCTCCTGCATGCCCCCTACTGGTGATGAAGCCCACAATCTGGGCATGTGCCCTTGACTGGAATGGAAACTGGGACCATTTAGTCTGCAAGCTGATACTCTATTCACTGAGCCAAACCAGCTAGAGCTATTCCATCAACTTTTACTGTTCATTTCATAATCTATTCCCCCTTCACTATACCCCTACTTACCTACTTTCTTTAAAATGTCTAAATAGCCCAGCCAGTGTGGCTCAATGGTTGAGCATCCATCCATGAACCAAGAGTTCATTGGTTCAATTCATGGTCAGGGCAAATGCCCAGGTTTCAGGCTCGATCCGGGTAAGGGAAGTGGAGGAGGCAGCTGCTCAATGATGTTTCTCTTTTATCAATGTTCCTATCTCTCTATCCCTCTCCCTTCCTCTCTCTAAAAATCAAGAAAAAAAAATTTTCTAAATATATAGTATTTTGAGTTTATCATAAATAGTATTTTTATTTCTTTTTCTAATTTTTCATTGTTAATATACAGAAGTACAATTGATTTTTGAATACTCTGTAGTATAGTGTTATGCATCATTGTTAAATTCTCTTATTTGTAGACTAGGGGCCCAGTGAATGAAATTGTGCACTGGAGGAGGGGTTCCTCAGCCCAGCCTGTCCTTCTCACATATTGGTAGCCCTCAGGGGTGTCCTACTGACAGCTTAGGCCCGCTCCCTGATCCCCTTGGGGAGTGGGCCTAAGCTGCAGTCTGGCTTCCCTTTGTGGGAGGCAACTGGGCTGATCAGGGGAAGCCACTAGCCCCATCACCCCACTGCTGCAGTCACTGCCAGTCACTGCAGCCACCGGCATGTTTTCATCAACACAGACTCGAGTCCCTTCACCATGAAAAAATGACAACTTTCTTTAGGCATTTGCAAGATGTGTCTTTCATAGGATATGACATTTCTTTCTTTCTTTTTTTATCCTCACCTGAGGCGATGTTTCCATGGATTTTTAGAGAATGTGGAAGAGAAGGGAAAAACAGAGAGAAACATCAAAGTGAGAGGAACACTTTGATTGGTTGCCTCCTGTATATGCCCTGACCTGGGCCCCAGCCAGGAAGGAACCTGCAACCTAGGTACATGCCCTTGGTCAGAATTGAACCCAGACCCTGCAGTCAATAGGCTGAGGCATTGTGCACTGAGCCAAACTGGCTAGGGCAGAATATGACATTTCTTAGCCCTCCAGCAGTGGAGCCTCATTTTTTTTTCTTCTCCAGGAGTGTGGTGGAAAAACCCTAGATTGCCTTTTTGGAATCTTATTACCCAAGTTACCAAGAATATTACCAGTGACATACAGGGAGCTTAGCCAATGAGCGGTAAGAAAAGGTGTTTCCTCTGTAGTTTACTCCGACCACTGGCTTCAGCCCTGCCCCTCCAATCTCAGCTCCACCCCTGCCCAGGCCTGTAACCTCTGGCTGAGGATGCAGGCTTGGGCAGGGGACCCCCAAGCCCCTCTGATCACCGGCTTCACAGAGCCCAGGCCTCTGCAATCACCAGCTCTGATCCTGCCCCCTGCCATTGCCAGCTCTGCCCTTGCCCCACTGGCAGCCTCTGGCCAAAGCTTCAGGCCTCGGCAGGGGATCCCCAGGCCCCTGTGATTGCTAGCTTCATCCATGCCCCACTACAGCCTCTGGCCAAGGCTACAGGCCTGGGCAGGAGACCCCCAGGCCCCTGCCTTTGCTGGCTTTATCTTGGAGCCTCTGGCCAAGGCCACAGGCTTGGGTAGGGGACCCCCAGCCCCCTGCTTTGTTGGCTCCACTGGTGCCCAGGCCCTTGCGATCTCTGGCCTTGCTCCTTCCCAGGCCTGAGGCCTCTGGCCCAGGCATTATGCCTGGGAAGGGCATCCTCATACCCCTCTGATCACTGGCTCCCCCCTTGTCTATGCCTGAGGCCTCTGGCGAAGGTCTCTGGCCTGGGCAGGGGACCCCAGGCCCCTCTTATTGCCTGTTCTGCCCCTTGGGCCCCCCACCTCCCCTGCCACCAGCCTGGCTAACAGGCCTGATCACTTTAGTGGCAGGGCTGAGCTGGACTGGGCACTGCCATCTTGTGGCCATGGCGGTGGCCATCTTTTTGATGGAGTGATGCCTAATTCACATATTATTCTTTTATTAGGTAGGATATTTTGGTCAGTTCTTATGATTTTCTGTTATCAACAATATATCCTCTGCAAAAATTTTTCTTCATTTTCAATTTTAATGCCTTTATTCCTTCTTAATGTCATATTGCAATGGCTATAACCCCCAATACAATAGAAGTTTCTTGGTCCTCATAAAGAAAGTACTCAATTTTTCACTATCACATAGCTCTAGTTTTTTCATTGATTTCCTTGATCAGATTGATAAAGTTTACTTCTATGGCTAGTTTGCTTATAGTTTTCTTTATTTTATAAAATCATAAATAGTTGTTTTACTTTGTCAAAACATTTCCCCCCTGAATTTATTGGAATGATCATTTTATTTTCTCCTTGAATTCCTTAATGTTATGAGTTACAGGTAAAACTTATTTTGTATTCTTAAAATAAACTATACTTGTTCATAGCATTATATTTTTATATAATATTTAATAATATTATATGAAGATATTTTAAAGAATGACATTTTTAATTTAGAAAATTATAAGGAAACTTACAATTTATGAGGCAGGTCAGAGATGGGCAATTTTGGTCAAGAGGCCAAGTGTGAATATTGTCATTACCTTTACATTCTATATGAATGATAAGTATAATGTAAAATATAACTGAATATTATTTGTAATAGAAGTAGAATTTGTAGGTTTTTAACTCTAATGGAAAATTGTTTTAGTTCTAGATTTTTGGTGTTAAATAACATTATATGAGTCTGCATTATACATTTCAAAAATAGATATTGTATTTTTATAAAGATAATTTCTGATTAATATCCAAGTGAGCAAAGGTTAGTGATCTATCATATTGTGATATATCCATAAACTGACTACATAGTTATTCCAAATAATGAGTTAAAATAAACTTGCTATTGAACACAAAATATATTTCAAAAATATTAAGAGATAACAATAAATTACCATATAGTGGAATGGATATAAAATCATGAAGTCAATGGATCAATAATGGACAGCAAAACCTATTTACATATATAACAGCAGAGCTAATATTTTTAATACTAAAAAAAAAAATTGGTAAACTAGGGAAAAAGTGAAGAAACAACCTAACAGAAAAGTAGGTATAATATATATTAGAAAATTTATAAAAAGTTAAATACACATTGTAATAAAGAGGTATAACAATGTATTTCACTTGTGGTGCGGAAAATAAAATTAAAGAGTGAAAAAAACATTTTAAAGTTAGATCAGAAAAAACATAAGTCTGATTAAGTGGAAACTTATCAAATGTTTTTGAGGATATGGGAAGTAGACTTGCATACATATAAGGCCGGTGGGATGTATGTTCCTATAACTTTTTTTGTTGAGAGTAATCTAAGTATATATTATTAAAGGTATATTCCCTCTCAGTTAGTAATGGTAAAAATGTGGATATTTCTATTCTGGAAACACTGTCATCAACTTACAAAGATATGTGTACAGCAATATTTACTCCAGAAGTTATTACTGGTAAACATCTCAAAATGATTTGAATTTACTCTATATAAGCTATAGTTGAAAAGATTGCAACACATGCATAATATACAATTATCTGAAGCTATTTAAATGAAGAAATATCCATTTATTTTATAACTAAGAAAAACCAGATTCAAAGGAATGTGTAAACTATGACAAAATTACCTATTTCTTTTTTTGTATAATTGGTCAGCTGAATATATTTTTAAAGGTTACACAAAGCCATTGACCTTGGTTACATCTGGAGACCATTAATAGAAGTGAAAGTGATGGGGAAATAATTTTTCAAAATATGCTTCTGCTTTCTGCTACTAGTCACAATAAACTTAATAGGATGTCAAAATCACAAGAAAATAAAATGTATGGTAAATGAGGAAAAATCCAAATAAGCCAAATAGCAATTGAAAAGTATTGCTATCATGATAAATACTTCAGAGATATCCCCTGTCCCAGTAGGATATATTTAGTCTTCTCAAAACTTACAAGTAATTATTCTAAAGGTGTCAAAAAGGAAGGCTGCATGACCAAGTGGTGAAATGAATGACTCTAATCTCCCTGAGTTCCAAAAATGACTCTAGCACTTGATAATTGGTTCCACTTCAGAAATACTTCTTTGAATACAACATTCCTGATTCTTTTAAACAGCACAGATTTCAAAAGAATAAAGAAGAAACGAGAAGAATCTAGTTCTAAGCATAAAAATTTTTTTGATTATGCCTAAAGGTAACAACAAAATCTTGTAAATTTAAATTAGAATACTTTAGAAATTAGGCTTTGGAAATAAATGTACATGTTACAAAAGTTTGACATTAGAAGAAGTAGTATTTTATTTTTAAATATTTTCTATTTTTTTAAGTTCTCATAGTAGTTTACCTTAATAAATAAAACCTCTTCAGTATATGGTCTGAAATGTCATCTTAGCCTCTTTACTTGGCATAGGTATAAAAAAGCAAATCTGGAGATGTTGAAAAGTTATTAATTTGGCATCAGAAAGTATATGCATAAATGCAAATATATATGCACATATATAAAAAAGCAAACTTGGAGATGTTGAAAAGTTATTAATTTGGCATTAGAAAGTCTATGCATAAATGCAAGTAAGTTTAAGGAACATAAGGCTAGAAACTTCTTTTTCAATGAATATACCATAAGCTGCTTAAAAAGTGATACTGGAGGGTTAATAATACTTTGCTTCCTTGCTTAACAGGAAAGAGATAAAAAATTGAAATTTGATAAATATAATTCCTCTGCTCTCACTACGAAGACTGTGCTGAGTGTTGAGGACATCCAAGGACAGTTATGATTGCTTCAGTGGAGCAGAGCTTTCTACCCCAGCCCCATCTGAAAAACCTTTTATTAAAGAATGACCCACTTATTACAAATCATTATTCCTGTTCATGCACTGTTAGAAAGAATGACAGTCCCTTCAAAGTGATACAAAGCTTAGTGATTTCCTATATCTCAATGAGACAACATAGGGTTCTTACAGTGAATTTGGGGCAATTTTCTTGAACTCATCTCTATCACATAAGGTGGAACTGAACCAGTCATTACAGTGCAAAACCTTTTAAAATTGTCGTAAAATCGCACAAGTTAAAACAGTCTTAAACTTTCCAAGTTCTGGTGAATAATTTCACTTAAGCATCAGGAAATGCAAGTTATTCTTTACCAATATATTTTTAAAAGAATATTAACAAGCATAAGATCACTAACTACTTATTCTATTTTGCCAAAATATTGTCCATAAAAGTTTTACCTAACAGTTTCTTACCCTAGAAATTATTATGCTCATTTTTACAGGGTTAAAATAATAAATTCATATAATTATACCTAACGTGTTACATGTACTGAAGGTTACCAAACAAATTAGTCTCTAGGTTTTTTTTTTTTTTCAGTTGTTGTTATCTACTATCTTTTTGAGTTCTCGTTTGTTACAGCAAAATTATCCACGATGATTTATGAACTTTGATGACTTAATTCTATAAAAACATGGTAGCTAAACATTTGGTTTTGTAAACTTTATTTCCTTGTGCGGGTATATTCTAGTGCAATTTTATATACTAAACACATTGAACAAGTATTTCTTGAAAACCTTCCATATCCCAAAATTAAAAAATAGGCCAAGATTTCTGCCTTCCTTGGACTTACTTTTTAGTGTAAATCTGGAGTTCAAGGGAGAGAAGTGGATTGTAAATATGAACTTGAACATCATCAGCATGTAGAAATTATTTAAAGCCATAAGACTATAAGTGAGAGAAAAAGGTTAAAGGATCAGAAGATCGGGGGTGGGGGGTGGGGGGAGGGAGGAACTTCCAAGAAGACTGATATAAAGAATGAATAGAAAGTACAGTGAAAATTTGTAGTTCCAGAGGCAAAAGTGTCAAACATTAGGAGGCAACGAGTGCATGAGGTTTATTAAACAGACTAGGGGCCCGGTGCACAAAAATTTGTGCACTCGGGGGGTCCCTCAGCCTGTCCTGTGTCCTCTCACAGTCTGGGACCCCTCAGGGGATGTCTACCTGCTGGTGTGCCTGGCCAGCCTGGGTGAGGGGCTGATGGCTGTTTGCAGGCTGGCCAAGCCCCCCAGTGTGGACCCTCACCCCATTGGGGTGTAGCAAGCCTGGGTGATGGGCTGAGGGCCATTTTCAGGCTGCCCACAGTCCCTTCAGGTTTTGGGTTCCTACTGGGATGCCTGGGCAGCTTGGATGAGGAGTTGAGGGCTGTTTTCAGGCTGTCCACAGTCCCTTCAGGGTTTGAGTCCCTACTGGGGTACCTGGTCAGCCTGGGTGAGGGGCTGAGGGCCGTTTTCAGGCTTTCAGGCTGCCCACAGCTCCTATTGACCCAAGGTCCAAGCAAGGCTGGCTGAAATCAGGTTTCTGGGGTTTATTTATCTTCTATAATTGAAACACTGCTGCTTTGAGCTGAGGCCTAGGCAGGTAAAGAAGCCTCCTGTTTATTTCAGCTCCATGGCTTCTATAATTGAAACATTGTTACCATGAGCAGAGGCTCAGCCAGCCTAGGCAGGCAGTTGCAATGGAAGCTTGCTGTTTACTCTAGCTCCGTGGCTGCTGGCCGCCATCTTGGCTGAGTTAACTTGCATACAGCCACTCTGATTGACTGGTGGGCATGGCTTAGGCATCCTGGAGAGACTGTTAATTTGCATATTACTCTTTTATTAGATTAGATTAGATATGATAGACAGGCTGCAGATATTGGTAATGACAGTGTTTAATTTATGACCATGCCAGTGAAGAACTTAAATGATTGGAAGTCAATATCATTGGAGGAGAATAGTTCAAAAGCTCGAGAGGCCAGGCCATTAGAGAGATTATCTGAATTTGTGTTTCTGATTACCAAGAAGTAAGACAGGAGAATCCCTGAAAAATAAAAAAAATAGCTGGGAGGTATATTTACTGAGAAGTGAGGGAGAACGCCTTGGTTTTTCATACATGACAACACAATGAGGGAAAGCAGGGATACAGTGCACTGACAAGTTTTAAAACTTGGATTTCTGGTTGGAGGGAAGCAGAAGTGTTGGGAGATGACAATGAAGACCCAGACCACAAATGTTCTAATTCCTAGCGAAATGCTCCCAGAGATGTGAGAAGGCTGCATGAAAAGCAGTCCTCAGTGGAGAGCCAATGATCCATTAGAGTAAAAAGATGAAGGAAATGCTCACAATAAAGGTATATAGGAGATTTTAATATAGGAGATTTTAGAGATCATGGGTCATGAATTCCAGAGGGCACAAGGGAAGCTTCTGGGCTGTTGGGGACAGGTGACAAAAGAGTCTGAATAGAACATGTGCTGAAGGTTACTGATCTAAGAGTACGTAGATCCATAGGTGGTGATCCGGTATTCTGCAGCCTCTTGTGCTGGCTGACATTCTGAAACATAATGACATTGGTCTTAGAGAACTCATGATTTGAGTGATAGCAAGGCTATGACTATTCGGGATAGACAGGGCAGTTGTAAAGGAGGTGCAATGCTGCCCTTAACCTCTAGCCATGCAGGGCATGAATAACGGTGGGTGTTCTATTAATCCCTTCACAGAAATTAGTCTTGATCCCTATCCATGATGGGTACATTCATTCCAAATGTGCAGTTTTTCACATTGACCTTCTTTATGGACTTGAGGACTGCTGGGGAATAAAGTCCTCCTACAAGCACAGCTCTCACATACCCCTTATTGATGGAGGGCAGATGTCTTCAGAAGGAATGAAAAATTTACTATCTTCTCAAATTCTTTTTTTTTTTTTACAATCTATTAAGGCTGAATCCAGTTTTTTTTTGATCACCATAAGGGAAAAAATGTAATTACTCTTTATTCCCCATTTTGCTCACCAGATGTCATCCTATGTGCCTGCTGCCTTTCCTATTAGGCCATGATCTCCGCAGTGAGAGATCGGGGATCATTTATCTCATGCCCATTTGTGTTGTAAATGCAGAAGCAAGTCTTCCTTGTAGGGTCTTTAAGGTTCACTCAGATATGACCATGGAAATTACACTCAGAAAGGCGTATGAAATAAAAGGATCACTAAACTCACAGGTGCTAAAAGAGGGAGGCACACATACCACACAAAGAACATGTGCGAGGAGCCCGTAGGGAGTGGGTTCAACCAAGCAGGTGGGGGCCCAAAAGCGAGAGTGAGGACTCCTTGGCAAGAGCCTCTATTGGGGATCAGAGTAGAGTACACAAGCAAAAGGCATGAAAGGGTTTTGTTGGTGCATTTGAATGTTACTAAGTCACGGTAAGGAGAGAGCCAGGAGGAGAACTTGTGAAAGGGACCAGCCTGATCACCTAGGTGCACCTGGTCAGAAGGGTTGCTCACAGCCTATCTGTGGGGATGTTGAGGCACCAGGGACATGAATATTTACAAATTTCCAACACACTATTATTTACAACAGAGTATGACATGTAGTTGGCGCTCAGGTAATGTGGATAGCTTGTGGGTGGCAGTAAGATATTCTAGAAAAGTGATTATTAAATTTACTAGTGGATTTGGGTGGAACCTGAGAGTCTATAATTTCTACCAAGCTCCCAGGTGATCTTAGACACAAATAAATTAAAGAGTAATTACAGTTACTATCGGGTTATAAAATGTTTATAGCTTTGCTTCCCTGTTAACAAAAAGCATTTTCCATACAAGAGAGCCATTCTTTTTTACTTTAGAAATTTTTGTGATGCTCTGTCTAATAAAGCTTTGTTTGCATGTTGTTCTCCAGGTGAACTTCTATAGCAGTCAGAGGAGATTGGATTAGCAAAGCAAGCAATAGCAATATGTAAAGAACAGAGTGTGACTAGAAGTCATCTAGAATAATGTCCTCTGATGATGCAGGCACCAAGTGTCCAGACTGATCAAGAGGCAAAGAGTAAGAGGTTCCATCTTAGATTAATACTCTTTTATGTCTAGTTCACAGAACTCAGGACATCTAACAAGGCATATGTGACAGACATTGCAGGAGGAATTTAGCTTGGGACAATTGTTTCCATAATCTAATTTCTTGGACATTAACTTCATTAAAGTCATAGTGTTTATACTCATGAGACCATTGACAAAAAAATCCATTCTCTGATTGTGCAGTTGGCATTCTGTAGTTACACTCAAGGCACCCATGTTCTAGGAGCACCTTGAGGGGTGTGGTTTGCTGCGAGGAGGAGGATCTTACTGCATTACAAAAGTAACACCAGTTTCGTCCCCAAACCAAAGCTTGTACATAAATATTTTTGATGCTTACAATCTGAATATGAATGATGTACATGAATTAATTTCATTTGCATCAATTTCTTGGATTGAAAGGTGCCATAAGTTTGAGAAATGAGATGTCATTATTCCTTTAAAATGTATGTGAATTTTGTTAATATACAAGATTCTTTCTGTAAATATATATTTACTTTAGAATTTTGTTTAGGGGTAATTTTAATCCAATTCAATAGATAATGAAAGAAGAAATAAGCATTGAGATTTTGCTTATCTTTATGAAACTATGACAGTTGTTTTAAAACATTTTATATAAATACTAGAGGCCCAGTGCATGTCATTCATGCACTTGAGGTGGGTGGTGGGTGGGGTGCGGGGGAGGTCCGGGCTTTAGCTCCGCCTGTGCCCTTTAGCAGTTGAGAGCCCTCAGGGGATGTCTGTTAGTTGGGCTTGTGGCTGAGTGGCACTCCCCCTGTGGGAGTGCACTGACCACCAAGGGGCAGCTCCTGCACTGAACGTCTGACCCCTGGTGGTCAGTGCACATCATAGCAACTGGTTATTCCTCTGTTCAGTCGATATGCATATTACCCTTTTATTATATAGGATTAAATTGCTAGGACACATAAAGTAATGAGAATTTCACTCAAATAGAATCATAATATTGAAATTATATCTTTATCACTGTGTAATTATTTAATCATTACATATCTATTAGGACCTAGCATTTTACATCTTTTATAAATGCACTGCAGTACTTTTAGAGCATTCTTGATGATTTCTCATTTTATGTTTATATAAATCTAGTTAGTTTTCTCTGTATTTCACAGATAGAACATTTTTAAATAATCAGATATGAAGAAATCATAAAATGATGATGGAAGAAAATGAAAGTTCTCTTTATTTATTTCACTCAAGTGGGTTTAATAGGTTGATTATGTAATTTTTACCATCCTTTATGATTCATCATTTTTCAATATGGTTTTTAAAATAATCGTAGTTGTATGTTTTATCAGCTCTTAAGAAAGCAAACTTAAGGAAAATTATTCAGTAACAGCAAGTATTCATCTGAGTAAGTTTTATGCTTTATAACAATTAATCACAAGATTGTTGGGGGAGCAGTGGGCAAATGGATGTGGAAGAGGGCATAGCGGGGATAAATGGTGATGGAAAAAATATAAAATTATTAGGAATTTTAGAAAAATATATATAATACATTAAAACAAAATTATATGTGAATAGATGTTTATGGTGATATTATTTAATAATACACCATGTTTGGTAGATAATGCTGGTTATGAAAGGAACAAAAGCATATTATTTTAATAATTATTGTGGCTATAGTGAGATAAAATTGCTTAAAATACAGTAATTTCTACATTCTGGATAGAAAAATTGGAGCAATATTACTGAAAGACAAAAGAGAAACTAAGTCTACCTAATTTCTTTCACAATGGTATGAGACCTATTAAATATTTATTATCACGGTCATTATCAAAACCATACAATAGAACCACACAGTGCATAGATACATTCTCTTTCTCAGGTTCTGCATTTGCATGTGTATGTCTTGGTATTCTATTATATGTGTTTGTGGGGGAAATGTCCTCATAGGTTTATGGATGAAGTATGGGATGTGAGGTGAGTGGATGAGCAGAAGTGGTCTGTTCTCTGTAGAAACTATATGTAGCTGGATAGTGACACTTTGGCCCGCTGAACCCTGGAAGAATCATATAGAAAGAAACTTCAATTTTTCCAGAAAAGTGCCCCTATTTACTCAGTTTCCTGAAGTCCATGTAACTGTAATTCAGAGCATGCTGGGTAAATCCAGCTTAGTGCCTGATTTAATTTAAAAAGTTATTTGGAACACACCACATCTATTCACTTAGATATTACCTATGGCCAATCTCAGACTCTTTACTATCTGGTCCTTTATAAAACAGTTTTTTCACGCATGTTCTAGTTTATTACATCTGAAATCCATCTCTCCTCCTACTCCATCCTGCAACCCAAATAGCATTCTTGCATTTTTAAAATCATATTGACGATTTAGTCAAAAACATCTATTATACACATTATTACATATCTTGTCTGTTTTTTTATATGGACCAGTCTCAATTATCTACCTAGGTATATTTTACCAATGAAGCTTATTGGCAAATGTTGAGGGAAGGTATTGGGATAAAGAATATAAAATTATCCTATATTAGAGGCCCAGTGCAGAAGATTCCTGCAAGAATAGGGCTTCCTCAGCCTATTCCTGGAAGAATAGGGTTTCCTGAGCCAGAGTGAAGCAGAGAAGGGAGCAAAGCCTGCCGCTACCTTCTCTGCTGCCTCAGCTCCCTCCCTTCTCTGCTGCCTCGCTTCCTCCCATCTCTGCTGCCTCGCTCCCTCCCTTCTCTGCCGCTTGGCTCCCTTCTGTAGCACTTGGCTTCCTTCTAGGCTGTCTTCAGTCTTCACTCCGTGCCTGTGTATGCAAATTAACTGCCATCTTGGCTGGGTTAATTTGCATATAGCCACTCTGATGGGCTGGTGGGTGTGGCTTGGATGGTGGGCATGGCTTATGTGTCTTGGAGTGGGGGGTCAAATTGCATATTACTATTAGATTAGATAATAAAAGGCTAATATGCAAATTGTCCCTTGGGGAGTCCAACCACCCTTTCTGATGTGTGCAGACCACCAGGCGGCAGCAGGGAATGAAGGGAGACCCCAGTTGGCAGTTGGGGAAAGGAAGGCGCCAATGGGCCCTGATCGCCATCCAGGCCCAGGGACCCTACCCGTGCAGGAATTTCATGCATCGGCCTTAGTATATAAGTCGATTTTCTCTCTTCCTGTGTGTCACACATAAACATAAATATACATATATACTGGCACACAAACATCTATAATAATAAAATCACAATATGCTAATTAGACCAGACATCCTTCCAGATGCTCTTCTGGGTGGAGCCGGGGCTGTGAGGGAAGATCAGGTCCCGAGTGCCAGAGGGAAGCTGGTGCTAGCAGCTGGGAGAAGGAAGCCTACTCTTGCACGAATTTTGTGCATCGGGCCTGTAGTTGTTTAATAAGAATTTCAAGGTTTTTAATCCTAACCATTCCCTTAACAGCTCAATAAACTCCAGTAAATCACTAAATTTCAATACCCTTGTCTATACAAACCACAAAAAGAGTTTCTAGCAAAAATTTATACCACATAAGCACTATCCTATGATTTTCCTAGATATAAAACTATTTTTGCCATTGATTATTTATTTTAAGTAATAAACAAATTAGTAGGTATTTATAAAATACTCATTATGCTGTTATTGCTATTGATTGATCTCATCTCTTTCTAAGCAATTAATATAATAGCAAATAAATCCTTGGAATACAAAAATGAGAGGTGAAAATGTGCGTTACACTGAGGTATGACAGCATTTTATTTTCTATGTATCACTTTTGATAAACATTAAGCATTTACATCAAACCTAGTTTAGTTTATGTTATTGATGAGGTTAGCAGAGGTAACTATACCTTGTTCCTAGGAAACATGGAAAAAGGTTAGTTCTTCAGTTCTAGCTGCTATTTCTTCTCTTGCCATTCATGCTTTTCTTCTTTTACACTCTACTAGATCTGGCTACTATATTATTTCCAGTCTCTTTTTTTCCCATTTACTCCCTACTGTTCTTTGTGGTCTGTGCAAGTTGCCTAGGAAAATCCTTTTGACAAAGACAAACTGCCTACATCTCTCACCTACAAAGCTGTTGCAATGTTTTAGGCAATTGAGTAAAAAAACACTATTTCTCTACACATAAAAATACAATTCCTATAACACCATTCCATTATAGTTCTTCATTTTTGAACAGTTAGAGGTAATAGGAACTTTCTCACAATAAGAGACTATGGGAAATTGATTTTTAGCACTCTTAGTATCTTTGTGTGTTTAGAGGAGGTGACTTTTTAGGTTCTTGATTAAAACAACTGTACATTTGGAAGTGAGTCTACACAACGTAACATCAATCATATCAAGCAATAGCTCATGATATTTTTTATTAGGTTACAACACTGTTTTATGAGTTTTTTATTTATTATTTCATTTAAGTTTGACCAACTCATTTGGCAGCTCCCATTACATGTTCAGTGGAAAGAGGTTAATTGATTTGCCCAAGGCTAATAGGAGCAAACATCATGCTGATCCCAAAAGACTCACTGATTCTTTATCTATTTGAAAGTATGTTCCTCAGAGTATGCTACTGTGAGACCTCAGCAGTGTTTATTCTATGTCATGTAAAATAGAAGGGAGATATGATAGGGTAGTTGTAAATACATAAGTACATAGTACAGTGCCTAATACATACTCAGTGAAGTAAAATTTTGCCTCTTTCAATTATTAAGCAGTTGAACAGTAAATCCTTCACAAAAAAATGTTAAAACATGTAATTTTAAAATATTCATATAGTTTCATTTATTAGCAGTTATAATCTGATAAGCAGTTATAGTCTAGTAAGAAATATTTTAGATTGCTTCACAAAAATAATGAAAATTAATCTCCAAAGTCATTAGCATATTCCCTCAGGATTTTAGTGATAAAATTATTGTCTGCTAGATTAGCATTACCATGTGTCTATTATTTAAAAAATAAAAAATAGGGTCTTATTTAATAACAGATAAACCCTATTATTATTTTTAATACATATTTCATTGACTTCAGAGAGGAAGGGAGAGGGAGAGAGAGATAGAAACACCAACAATGAAAGAGAATCATTGATTAGCTGCCTTCTGCACACCCCCTACTAGGGACTGAGCCTGCAATCTGGGCATGTGCCCTGACTAGGAATCACACCTTGACCTCTTGGTTCATAGGTCAATGCTTAACCACTGAGCAACACTGGCTGGCTAATCACTATTATTTTGATCCATTTTGGTTAATGTAATTTAATTTTCTCTTGGCACAAAAGATGTTTTCATGTTTACTTTTTAAAAAATATATTTTAGAGAGAGAAAGACAGAAACATTGATGTGAGAAACATCGATAGATTGCCTCCCACACACACTCCAACTGGGGATCAAACGTCCAAGCCAGGTATGTGCTCTGACCAGGATCAGAGAATCAAACATGCAGCTTTTTGGTATACAGGACAATGCTCCAAACAACTGAGCCAACTGGACAGGACTCCATGTTCACTTTTTAAAAAATATATATATTTTATTGATTTTTTCACAGAGAGGAAGGGAGAGGGATAGAGAGCTGGAAACACTGATGACAGAGAAACATCAATCAGCTGCCTCCTGAACACCCCCAAATGGGGTGTGCCCGCAACCAAGGTACATGCTCTTGGCTGGAATCAAACCTGGGACCCTTCAGTCTGCAGGCCGACGCTCTATCCACTGAGCCAAACTGGTTAGGGCTCCATGTTCACTTTTCACTAATATTTGTTTCTGCTAAAAATTACACCATATCATATTCACTTTAATGTGGGTTCATTAAAACTCTGAATCATTAGAAATTATAAGTAGATTATATTTTTGGTTATGATGATACTAATTTCTTATATATTACTAGACTTCAAATTAATCTTTAATGGAACTTAAAACATATTTTTCAATAAAATATTATTAAAATTTTAAATTTACCATCATTGATATAACAGTTTTAACATTCAACAGCTAATTGTGGCCTTTATAGAAAGTTGTACTGATATCTTTTAATTTGTATGCATTTTAATATAAGCTTCCTACTGCAAATTTAATGGTACTTGACTGATATACCATTATGCATAATAAAAAATCCCCAAATAATCACTCCCCTGTATTAAATATTATATGCATGTTTAAAATATTACAGTATCTTTGATGTTCGAGCCTGAGAATGAGTTTTGCATTTGAAAGACTGAATTTTTCTATGTGGGAGATTAAAACAGGTTGGTGGCCTGGAAATACACAAGGATGGGATAATGAAAAGCAAATAATAAAATTACTAAACTTTTCGTACTTTTTTTCTGATTGTAATGATCTCTATTAGCTTAAGAATAGCTTGCAATTTTTTTGTTATAATCTATTTACTGTAATTTATTTATCATCATATTCATCAATAACTCTTTACTTGAAAGAACTTTGAGCATTGCTATTATTATAAATTCAATTTTCCACATAGTAAAATGCCTAATTAGACTGACTCCACGCAGACTTAAGTATTACTATTGCATTTGTACTTCTTGTGAGCTCTTTCTATAATTGATTGCCTTTTCATGTCACCCTCATGTTTTATTTAATCTTAGCCTGATCTTTCTTTGACTTTTCTTCCATTTCACATATTTTAGAAAATAACAAGTATCTTCTTACACATTTCTTGAATCCTTCCCCTACAGTGGTGAATCACTTCTGGTCTGTTCTTCTTAAAGTATGCACAATGATCTCTTCTCTTTTTGTTCAGTAATACACTCCTGCCCCGACCCACCTTCTGCTTACTTGTTGGGTGAGATGAGCCCAGTTCATGAGGTCCATGATAGGGGTTTGTGAAGAGAAGGTGTGTGCGCCATGCTTGACTCTCAGCCCTGTGGGCTAGGACAGACTCCTCTATCGACGAAAGGGGCAGCCCGTTGTGCACAGCCACTGTTCCCGTCTCCTGCATGTACTACACATCAAGTAGTGTAGATTAGAAAGCCTGCTCAAGTCACACAGTGGTTTGTCCTTGCACTGAAATTCGAACTCGGGTGCATTCCTGATCGCCATACACCTGACCACCATTCCTGACTTCTACCTGCACTGAAACACACTGCTTATGAGGAGTGTATTGCAGTAAAATGCACATTACCAGTTATCACTGTAGGTCCTTTCCTCTTTATAATGCACACTCCCGCACATGTCAGTTTTAATAGGATGGAAGTTTTATACAAAGATAAAAGATATAATATTGATCTGATCTGAGTGTGGGAATTATTCTCTAGTGGTTTTATAAATTACTACCAGAATCTCAGGGAGAACTGACAGTTTTCTGTTTGATTCAGATCCTGGGTCTAAGCAAGAATGCAATCTGTAGGGAAAGACAAATGTTCCCCTAAGCTCTTCAAGACTGAGTAGTTTCCTCTGTTTCTAGTGGCAGCACCTTCTCCTCCTGTTGTCTCTCTTTCTCTCCACTCAATTTTGCTAAAACTCAAAGGTAAAAAAAAATTCAAATATAGATGCCCTGGCCAGTGTTGCTAAGTGGTTAGAGTGTTGGCCCATGCACCAAAAAGATGTGGGTTCGATTCTTGGTCGAGGGCATGCACCTAGGTTGTGGGTTTGCTCCCCGCCCCTGGTTGGGAGCGAGTGGGAGGCAACCAGTCAATGTGTCTCTCTCATATTGATGTTTCTCTCCCCGCCACCCCTAAAAAATATTCTGAGGTGATGATTCAACAAATAAACTAATTAATTAAATAAAAATACATACAGCAATAATTTGGAAGTCATGATTATTGAACAGGCATTATTTTAAACTAACTTAACTTTAGAAAAATAATTCTAAATATATGGTATAATATATAAACATGTATTATAAATATATTATATGTAAAATATGTTATAAATATTAAAACACTTAATAAAGTAAGAAGTATTTGACTTGATCATATTTTATAAACATTCTTTGAATTACAAGTAGTGATGAGGACAAAATAATTATGACCATATTTTTCCCATCACTGGGACTTTTTTTAAAAAAATATATTTTATTGATTTTTTACAGAGAGGAAGGGAGAGGGACAGAGAAGTTAGAAACATCGATGGGAGAGAAACATGGATCAGCTGCCTCTTGCACACCCCCCACTGGGGATGTGCCCACAACCCAGGTACATGCCCTTGACCGGAATCGAACCTGGGACCCTTCAGTCCGCAGGCCAACGCTCTATCCACTAAGCCAAACCGGTTAGGGCCATCACTGAGACTTTTTCCGCTTCAAAATGCCTGGCATAGAAGAAGACATTTAAACTGCGGGGTTGATATTATGACATTACATTGGACATGGGAGACTAAAATTATAATTCAAGACACTCAGGATTTTGGCAGATAAGCAATGAGAAGATTGTCACAAGTCTAGTTTCCCCGTATGTGTTCTAGAAGGCAGAAAGGGCAAAGAGGCAGCATGAGCAAGTTCTTCTCTTTTGTTTTGCTTTTCCTGATGAGTTTGCTCTGTCTCTATCATTTTGTCCTTGAGTAAATTACAGTAGTATATTTTTCATCTTGGGCATTTGCTTTTTGGTATAGGAGAATCCATTTAAAGCACATAAACTAATTGACATATGATAGAAAATTTTCATATACTGCATATACACTGGTGAGGGGAACTGGAGTGGGGGAGGAATAATTCAGGGAAATTCTTGATCCCTTTAGGAACAAATCCCACATGCAGTTATCTGATTTAACAGACCCCACAGTTTAAATTTCACTAGAGATATATTTTTTCCATTTTGATAAATTGAGGGTTACTAAGGTGGGAAAATGAGGTATGTAATGGTGGTTTAGAAAATGTCAATGCTGTTCTAAACAGGAAGGTTTTTAAACCATTACCACTCTCTTTATAACTTGGAATTCCTGATTCGCTTTGCAACACACTCATATTCTGAATAAATGGCTTTTGTTTCTGGAGTTAACTATCTAAGCACATGTTGGTATTAATCAGTTTTAAAAAGCAAGACTTGAAAGCAATTGTAAAAAGGTACTTCATTTATGAAACATGTCAATCAGATGTTTCAAAGGCATTGCCAAATCATCATTGTTGAACATATTAAATTTACACAATAAGTCAATTACATCTCAGTAACAAAAAAAATAAAGAAAATACACTAATAACCAATAGTCTCTCTTTCTCTGGTAATTTGTATATACGAGAGAAATTAGAATATGAACTACTATTTGTCAGTTTCACTTGGTATTTTGTGTGTAGACATATGTCCTTTATACTTGACTTAAGTGACACTCCTTCTAACATATCTTATTATAGAAAAGACATTAGTATTTGTTAGAGCAGGCAGTTAGTTATTAATGAAAGAGAAGAGAGCGAGCTAAACTTAAGTCTGAAAACAGCAGTTTCGCAGTCACCCCTGGGAGTACCAGGCAGAGTTCTGCCAAATTGATGGGGGAGGGAGAAAACAGTGAGGGGGAAACTTCTTTGCTGAGTGCATGTGCAGCAGAAGCCAAATGACCACGCGGGACTATGAGGCATGTGCAGTAGGAGCCAAAATGGTGACCGTAAAGGGGGAGGGCAATAGCCTGGGAAATTCTGTGGAAAAGATCATATTAGAGAAAGGCACAAGGCCCTGGAAAATCCAGAAGAAAGATTGGATAGGCGGAGGGCACCAACACAGGCTGGGAAAAGCCAGGAACGAGATTGGGTAGTTTGAAAGAAAGCCTGCTCTTTTCCAAACAGAGGGAAATACATGGAAGCTGGACAAAGAACCCAGGATCTGCCCTCCTTGGAGCCTGTCCATGCCAGTCCTGCCCTTGAGCAGGTACTTTCTGCCTTCTTTTCTCCAAAACTCTAAGGGTCCCCGTGAAACTTGCAAACAGGAAAGCAGCAAGCAGCAAGTAGCAGTAGAGGACTCTCCTTAGCCTCTGTGATGTCCTTTCCTATGTCCACACAGATGCTACCCTTTAGCCTGCGTGCTCTGTCTCTCCAAGAGTGTGCTGTCACTTTTAACTCTAATAAATCTTGCCATTTTCACTTAAAACACCTCCCACATAAGTGTCCTCAAAATTCTTTTCCCACATTACCACTGAAGGACCTGTTTCCTCTAGTAACATATTGACTGTTGGTACTTTTATTCTTTAAAACTATTTGGTTATTACATATCTGACTGAGATCACTGCTTATTTCATTACTAGTAGCCCAGTGCATGAAATTCGTGTACAGGGCATGGGGCGTGGCCTGAGGTCCCCCTTCAAGCCCTGATGGGTGAGGGGCACAGCCTGATGTCCTCCATCAAACCTCACTGGGCCAGGGGTGTGGCCTCAGGTCCCCCAGCCTGGCACTGGGGGAGGGGGTGTGGCCTGAGGTCCCCTGTCAAGCCCCACCAAGTGGGGGCCGCAGACTCATATTGCCTCCCTCGGTCCTGCACCACACAGCCTCAGGTCCCTGCTGATCATTTGTTCTGGCTCATTATGGGAACCCCACCTCCACTGTGGGCACAGTCATCTTTGTGATGGTGTGACAGAGTGATGGTCAATTTGCATATTACCTCTTTATTATATAGGATTATTATATAGAATATTCCTATCACATAATGGAGTATCATTAACAGTTTTATAGTCTTAGGAGAAGAATACATTCTCACAGTTGTTGTGTTCAAATACTGGTAATTTAATTTTGTCCCTGAATTAAAAGATGCTTGATTAGATGATGGATAGCCTAAAATAAAGAAGATTATCACAGTGCATTATAAAGATTCACAAGTAACGTAGCTAGTTTAGAATCTCGCATTTTATAAATATCTGTTTAACTTGTACATTTATTGTGTAAAGTTGTGTTTTGTTGGAGACTTATGATTTATGTCAACTTGAGAACTCTTTACAGTTTAACAACTTCAGAATAACAAGGTTGCCTGGTTGCTGAAGATAACTATTTAATAAAGAGTTAGTGATAAGGGAGTTTGGTCTTAGGAAAGCCTGTGAGTTTGTAGCTCCTGCATGCACAGTTCAGTCCCCAGTTCTGGCCTTAGGTGGCCCCACACCTGCACAATCTTCGGACAGAGCCAGTCTCCCTACCTGCAAGGCTCCTGGGGCAAGGAAAAACAGCTCTGTAACTGTGAGTTTGGGATGAGGCCTATGGGGTGTCCACAAAGATTGAAAATATGTTTTTTTCTTATTAAAAAAGTAACTCCTTCCATATGGAGTTTTCTCTCATGGCTTTTAAATCTGCAGTCCATTGGATCATGACAGAAGGAGTGGATTGAAGCAAACAGATGCAGTATAAATAAATTATCTGATTTCCCCCCTTCCTCAAATGGTTTATACTTTAGTTTGAGTAACTATATTTATTCCTTCATTATACACAGCTCTGTGATTTTTGCAAATAGTGCCTCATTTAAAATCTTTTCTCCTTGGTCCACTTTTTAAAGTTTTGTATACAGGAACTATCACATTTTTCCCTCTATAATATCCCATTGCAGAGTTGGCCATATAAAATTTAGCATGCAATTAATATGTATTTATTGATCAGTAACTCATGTTACATGTAAGTTTTAGGGCACTAAATGTGTGTGCATGTATAAGCTAATAATGATTATGAACAGTTTTGTATTTTTAAATTACTCTGAAATTAAAAGCAGTCCCCCCATTCAAATGTTAAAATTAAAACTTATAGGATAATGCTTAGCTCTTCATTGTTATTATAACAAAGTTACAACAAATGGCAAAGCTTACACAGTGAAAAAACCCTGATGCATAATACTTTCTTGGCCCTTTTTAGGCAATATTTTCCTTGAGTGTTTCTTTGTCATCTGCGTTATAAGCTTGCATATTAGGCCAGGTTTCAAAGTAATAATACCTTCACACTATATTTGATCTGGATTCACAGCATCATGTGTCCATACATTCTGAAACAGGTGATAGACCACTGGTCTATGAGCAAGGGATCTTTTGTCTTATTTTCAACTTATCTATGTGTCTGTGGGCAATACATTTAATCTCTATGCTTGTTAATTAACATATTCATAAAAGAAAAGGTTTAAATTAGATGGCTTTTCAGTTTTCTTCTTATTCTAATATTTAATGTATGTAAGAAAAAGAACCATTTTGGTCACTGAAGTAAGAGGTTGGTGATTTTTTAACATAGCTTAGCCAATTACAATACATATAATTTTAAAGCCACATTTAATTAATAGATTCACATCACTGTCTAGCTTTATCAAGCTGAATAAAATGTAAATATTGAGATTAAATTTCATCCTGTATATAAATTCATTGGCAGTCCAATTTCCAAACTTGTCTCAAGTTTATTACCAACATACCTGATCAAGAATATGAGTTATGGCATTATGGAAGAAAATAACTATATGAAACAAATCTAAGCTTTTAAATGCTGGTCATCCCTCTCCACCCTCCACAAAATAGTTTCCAAATGTTAATGGCTAACTCTTACACAAATTCTAATATTAATAGCCCAAGAACAGGCACAAGAACAGGCATATAGATCAGTGGAACACAACAAAGAACCCAGAAATTGACGCAGGTCGTCATGCTTAATTAATCTTTGATAAAGGAGGAAAGAGTATACAATAGAGTAAAGAAAGTCTCTTCAATAAATGGTGTTGGGATAATTGGACAGCTACCTGTAAAAAGAAAATGAAACTAGACCACCAACTTATATCATACAAAAGAATAAACTCAAAATGGAAAGAAGAATGAAATGTGAGTTGTGAAACCATAAAAATTTTTGAAGAAAATATAGGCAGCAAAATATCAGACCTCTCATATATCAAAATTTTCACCAATACAACACTTAGGCCAAGAGAAACAAAGAAAAAATAATAAACAAATAGGACTGCATCAAAATGAAAAGCTTCTGTACAGCACAAGAAATCACCATCAAAATGAAAAGGGAACCCATTCCTGGGGCATGTCTCAGACAATTCATTCTTGAATTCTGAGGTTCTGGGGACAGGAGTGTATGACAGAACATATTTGCCATTGGTACATCTGATATGGGGTTAATATCTAAAATATATAAAGTACTCACACAACTCAACTAAAGGAAGACAAACAACTCAATGAAAACATGGGCAGAAGACCTAAATAGACACTAAGACAAAGAGGACATACAAAGGCATAGAGACATGAAAAAATGCTCAATGTCACTAATCATCAGAGAGATACAAATTAAAGTGACTATGAGGTACCATTGTCACACCTGCCAGGATGGCTATCATCAATAAATATGTCAACAAACAACAGGTACTGGTGAGGATGTGGAGAAAAAGGAACCCTCCTGTACTGCTGGTGGGAATGCAACCTGGTGCAGCCACTATTGAAAACAGTATGGAGTTTTCTAAAAAAGTTAAAAATGGAACTGCCATTTGACCCAGTGACTCCACTTCTACGAATATATCCTAAGAAGCCTGAAACACCAATTAGAAAGAACATATACACCCCTATGTTCATAGCAGCATATTTTACAATAGCTAAGATCTGGAAACATCCCAAGTGTCCATCAATAGATAAATGGACAAAGAAGCTCTGGTGCATTTACACCATGGAATACTATACAGCAGTAAAACAGAAGGACCTTTTACTCTTTGAGACAGCAAGGAGGTAGCTGGAGAGTATTATGCTAAGTGAAATAAGTCAGTCAGAGAAAGACAAGTATTACATGATCTCACTTATATGTAGGATCTAATGAACAAAATAAACGGATGAACAAAATAGATCCAGAGACATAGAAGCATGGAACAGACTGTTGAATTTCAGAGGAAAGGCTGGGTGGGTGATGTGTGGGAAGGAACCTACCAAAGAAATTATATGCATACTAGAGGCCCGGTGCATGAAAAATTGTGCACTTGGGTAGCGGGGGGAGGTCCCTCAGCCTGGCCTGTGCCCTCCTGCAGTCTGGGATGTCCAACTGATGGCTTAGGCCCACTCCCCCAGAGGATAGGACCTAAGTTGGCAGTCAGATATCCCTCTGGCAGTCCTCGGGGGATGTCCTAAGCCATTAGTCAGACATCCTTAGCACTGCCACAAAGGCAAGAAAGGCTCCCGCCACCACCACTGCTCTGGCCAGCCATGAGCCGGCTTCTGGCTTCTGGCAGAACTGTGCTCCCCCTGTGGAAGCACACTGACCACCAGGGGGCAGCTCCTGCATTGAGTATCTTCCCCCTGGTAGTCAGTGAGTGTCATAGCGACTGGTCATTCCTGGTCATTCTGCAGTTAGGGTCAATTTTCATATTACCCTTTTATTAGATTATATAGGCACTAGGGGCCCGGTGCACAAAAATTTGTGCACTCGGCAGGGGTTGGGGGGGGGTACTTAATCCCTGCTCTCTCAAAGTTTGGGACCCTGGAATCCATTGGGGCACACAGCACACACGGAGGGCACACCTCCCTGTGTGCTGTGTGCCCCACACTGATTTCCAGGCCTCAGACTCAGGGCAGAGCTGGCTCGGATCCTCAGCCTCCCCCCAACCCCCCAGGCCGCCCAGCCACCTGGATCCATGGGGGCGGGGCACAGGCACTCAGGGAGGCTATCCCTCCCTGAGTGCCCGTGCCCCCACCCCATCACAGGTCTACTTCCAGGCTGCAGGGCAGCCTTGGGGCCTGGGCTGGCTTGCTCCGCCAGGCCCCCGCTGCCCTGCCGCCTGAAATCGATCGCGGGAGCATGGGTACACACGCCTCTGTGCCCGAGCCCCCGCGATCACAGATCTACTTCCAGCTGCAGGGCAGCCTGGGGGCTTGGGCTGCCCTGCCACCTGAAATCGATCGTGGGGGCACAGGCACTCACGGAAGCGTGTGTGCCGGTGCCCCCGCGATCACGGATCTACTTCCAGCTGCAGGGCAGCCTGGGGGCCTGGGCTGCCCTGCCAGCTGAAATCGATGCGGAGGCTCGGGCACTCACGGAAGTGTGTGTGCCTGAGCCCCCGCGATCACAGACCTACTTCCAGGCTGCTTTCTGCCTGGAGGTGTGGGGCTGCGGGCGGTCGCTCCTCCGGCCCCCCCACCCGTGTGGCCTGCAGGAAGGCAACAGATGGCGGCAGCAGACACCCGGAGGCAAGCATCCGGGGAGCCACTGCCGCCATCTTGGCTGGGCTAATTTGCATACAGCCGCTCTGATTGGCTGGTGGGCGTGGCTCACCCTGTCTCAGAGAAACGGTTAATTTTACTATTTCGCTTTTATTAGTTTAGATAACCCATGTACAAAGAACAATAGTAGGGTGAAGGCCTAGGGAAGAGGAGTGTCAATGAAGAAAAATGGGGACATTTGTAATATTTGCGACAATAAAGATACATTTTTTTAAAAAATATATTTTATTGATTTTTTTACAGAGAGGAAGGGAAAGAGAGTTAGAAACATTGATGAGAGAGAAACATTGATCAGCTGCCTCCTGCACACCTCCTATTGGGGATGTGCCCGCAACCAAGGTACATGCCCTTGACCAGAATTGAACCTGGGACCTTTCAGTCTCCAGGCCAATGCTCTATTCATTGAGCCAAACCGGTTAGGGCTAAAGATACATTTTTTAAAAACATCAACTGAAATATAGATGCAGATTTTGTAAGAAAATATCAACAAAGAAATATAAATAGCTAAAAAAATATAAAAGGTTTCCTTAATTATATTGAGAGGAGTTTGGGATATTTTGTTTCATTAAAAAATAAATTAGCCCTAACTGGTTTGGATTAGTGGATAGACCATCGGCCTGTGGACTGAAAGGTCCCAGGTTCAATTCTGGTCAAAGGCACATGCCAGGGTTGTGGGCTCGGTCCCCAGTGTGGGGTGTGCTAGGAGGCAGCCGATCAATGATTTTCTCGCATCATTTATGTTTCTATCGCTCCCTCCCTCTCCTTTCCTCTCAGAAATCAATAAACATATATTTTAAAAAATAATTAATTAATTAAACCTAATTTTCTTTTCAGAGTGGATAAAGCAAAGCAGTCACAATAGTTCTGGAAATGTTCAGAATATCTTTTGAAACAGGACTGCAGAGCTGGTGTGGATTCATACTGATGCTCTGAAAAAAAATCTAAAAACTAGTATGATTAATATAAGAAATGAAGAAAGATAAGGGAGTCCATCTCTTTCTCACTTTCTCCCACCTACTGCTCAGGTAACAGACTATATTGCCGTATAAAAACAAGCTGAGCTTGGCTGGCTGTGCCAAACATGAAGTCCCCGAATCCAGGAGGGAGTTAAAATTGTGATGTTTATAAACTGATGCAAAGTAAAGAGTCTATTAATCCAGTTGTCTCCAATCTTAGAGCAATTATGGAACACTAGTCCTTGAGACGAATGTCAGCTTTTTCTGCCTACCTGGTTTCCATTTTATATTTGATAAAAAGTCTTTCAAAGAACTTAAATGCATATGCGCATAACCCATTGACACAGACAATAGTGTGGTGAAGGCCTGGGATGGGGGGCAGGTGAAGGCTAGAAGGGGTTGATGGGGAAGGAGGGGGGGGGACATCTGTAATTCTTTCAGCAATAAAGATAACTGTTTTAAAAACTCTATCATAATGTAGGGGAATCATCCTTGCCACTCTGAGTCCAGTGTTCCTGGAGATCTATCTATCATCTGTTGTAATACTTATCTATC